>WBNM01003954.1:0-20095 GCA_013399055.1 Ramphastos sulfuratus | reverse complement strand
GCACATTCCTGTCACGGTAAGGGCAAAGTCACAGAGGATGCATATTCCTTTGCACCAGTTGCTGAAAATGGTCCTATTCCCCCACTCTCTTGAACAGGGAAAGCAACGTTGCTGGAAGTGCAATTTCTCAGTTGAGTTGATTCCCTTAGAGACCTTTCAAAAATCTATTATTTCTTTTTCAGGGATCTGCAAGTGACAACATTATGAGAATATGGTTCTCAGAGCAATAGCTCCTGATACTGAAAGCAGAAGTCTTGCTTACGCTCTAGATACAAGAGAGATACAAATTCTGTAGCACCGTGACTTCACATGTCTAGGGAAATACCATCCTGTTTGTTACGCTACGTGCAGACTTTTTCTATATAGTCCCTCTGCTCTTTGGGTGATGGATTAGGTGTGGCCAACACACGGGAGCAGGATCTGACTTCCTGTCCAGTGGATTAGACACACAGGTGTTGCTGGCATACTGATAAAATACAGCTACTAATCCTGGGTTTGGACTGCACAAGCGCTTGAGTACTGCAGCCTTTATTTGAGTGTGAACTGTTATTTCAACTCCAGCCTGACAGCCTCTTTAGTTCAGACTTGTTCCTGTTGGTGCTCGTTAGTCCAATGCAAACAAGTTAAATGACACTGGATGTGAAAAGTAGCTCCTGCCCTACTAGGGCTGTCAAGAGAGGACTGCACATTGTTTCCTTCCATTTTGGAACCACTTCTGTGAGCAGGGTGAGAGTCTGTGCAGAGAGATTGAAATCTGATGAAACAGAGATCAGAGCTGCCTAGACTGCTCTTTGTTCTGCTCCTCTTCTCACTGATTTGCCTGCGAGAAAGCTTTGAAAAACCCAGTGCAGAAGGAGAAGATGAGATCTCATGGACAGGACCTGGAGAAGACCAGAAGCTCTCGTGTTAGATTTTGTTGCTGGTTTGTTTTGTTCAAGCCCTGCCACAGATCCTTGTATAAGGTGTTAAAAATTCAGTGGTTGGATGGTTAACTCCCTTCTGAGCCTTGCCCAGAAAGACTGGTTCCTGCACACTTATTCCTTTGGATCTTTTGGTCCAAATGTGCTGGAGGAATTATACCAGCTTGAGTCAGGTAATGATCTTTCTCTCTGAACTGTGTTTTGCAGGCACTAAACACTCAGTGGCTTTCCACTGAAGGAAATTCAAGACCCTTCTTCCACCTGTGTATGGGTTATTCTCCCCGTCCACATGATCCACCTGTCTGTTTAATATACTAAAAGCTGCCTGTATTCTACTTTTGGAGGCCCAGGACAGTGCATCTCAACCTTGTTGATTAACCTTGAGATCCAACAGCAAAACTTGAAAAGGGCTGTGTGAAGTAATCACCTGGAAGATGCCAACAGCTTCCTTGACTCTCTGAAGAGGCAGTACCAGCAGGAGGAAAACTGACACTGACATGTCTGATACAGAAGCACATCCTTCCAGTTCACATCCTGATGCTAGTAAGAGGAGTGCAGGATGGAAGAAGCTCCATGGGAAGTTGGAAGGTCGGAGGTGAAATTTTGTCCAGCCTGGCAATCAAATGACATCCAGAGTGCCCCCTTCCTCCTACAGATTTGTTCAGAAGTCTGGCCTTCCTCCACACTACCCTGATGCTTAATTAAAGAAATTTCTGCTTGAGGACTAGCATAATAAGAAGACATCTGCAGCATGATAACTTATCTGGGGAGAGCTTGATACTTGCCAAGGTGATCTATGATGAATCAAGGGTACCCTTAGCCTATTGTCTTTAACCTTTGTTGTGATGGGAAATATCTGCCTTTCAGAGAAACGGATCTCAAATCAATAGCCTTGGCACCTTAGGGTGATGATCTTAGATGTGAAGATGAATATAGAAAAATTATTGGCATAAGAGGTTTCTCTAATTGCACTGAGCCATCTTAGGGCTCTTTTGACTTCTCACCCCTCTAGGAAGGTCTTGCCCTTACTTGAACATTCATATTCATAAGCACTCAGTTGTGCTCAGACATTCAATGTGCTGGTGCTGACCTGCTGTTCCAGTGCAGTCCTCATTGCTGTGCTGGGCTTTTGTGAAGCGCAGGTGGTTCGTATGTGTGCCGCCTTAGGTGGGCTTTGGTCACGGCCGGCAAGATGCACAATATCCACACCAGTATCACAGTATCACCAAGGTTGGAAGAGACCCCAGAGATCATCAAGTCCAACCCATTACCACAGACCTCGAGACTAGACCATGGCACCAAGTGCCACGTCCAAACGTGCCTTGAACACCTCCAGGGACGGTGACTCCACCACCTCCCTGGGCAGCCCATTCCAGTGGCGAATGACTCTCTTAGTGAAGAACTTTCTCCTCACCTCGAGCCTAAACTTCCCCTGGCGCAGCTTGAGACTGTGTCCTCTTGTTCTGGTGCTGGTTGCCTGAGAGAAGAAAGCAACCTCCTGCTGGCCACAACCACCCTTCAGGCAGTTGTAGACAGCAAGAAGGTCTCCCCTGAGCCTCCTCTTCACCAGGCTAAACAATCCCAGCTCCCTCAGCCTCTCCTCATAGGGCTTGTGCTCGAGGCCTCTCACCAGCCTCGTTGCCCTTCTCTGGACACGCTCAAGCACCTCAATGTCCTTCTTAAATTGAGGGGCCCAGAACTGGACACAGTACTCAAGGTGTGGCCTAACCAGTGCAGAGTACAGGGGGAGAATGACCTCCCTGCTCCTGCTGGCCACACTATTCCTGATGCAGGCCAGGATGCCATTGGCCTTCTTGGCCACCTGGGCACACTGCTGGCTCATGTTTAGGCGGGTGTCAATCAGCACCCCCAGATCCCTTTCTGTTTGGCTGCTCTCCAGCCACTCCGACCCCAGCCTGTAGCTCTGCATGGGGTTGTTGTGGCCAAAGTGCAGCCCCCAGCACTTGGATTTGTTGAAAGCCATCCCCTTGGACTCTGCCCATCTGTCCAGGCGCTCGAGGTCCTGCTGCAGAGCCCTTCTGCCCTCCAACCCACCAACATCTGCCCCCAGCTTGGTGTCATCTGCAAACTTGCTGATGACTGTCTCAATGCCCTCATCCAGATCATCAATGAAGATGTTAAAGAGGATGGGGCCCAGTACTGATCCCTGGGGGACACCGCTAGTGACAGGCCTCCAGCTGGATGTGGCACCATTCACCACCACTCTCTGGGCTCGGCCCTCCAGCCAGTTCCTAACCCAGCACAGAGTGTTGCCATCCAAGCCACGAGCTGACAGCTTAGCCAGCAGTTTGCTGTGGGGGACAGTGTCAAAGGCCCTGCTAAAAAAACCAAAACCAAAACCAAACCAAACCAAACAAACAAAAATTAAATTTCTCCCAGCTGCAGGAAGTCTAGCTCTGCAGCCAAAATGGCTTCGTGTGCACAGCCCCAGCGGCTTTTAAACCTCCCGCGGCTGACATCACAGCCCCGCGCAGGCTCGTGAGAGGATGATCGTGCCGGACCCTACTGCCAACCAGGGGGTCCTCTCAACCCACGAAGTGCCAAAGAGAGAGCAGAAAGCCAAGCAGAAAGCTCTGGGTTCAAGCGGCGCGGCCCCGGGTGTCAGTCCCGATCGGCTCTGCTGCCAAAATGGCTTCACGCGCATACAGCTAGAACTCCTGCAGCACTTTACAGATATTAGTGAAGTCTCAGCACACCCTTTACAGATAAAGCTTTGGTGGAAAGAAGCTAACTCCAAAGTCACTCAAGATGGTTATTTATTTGGGAATATAGGTAGGGATTCCTATGTCATCTGTCCTGTAGGACACTTGATATTCAGAGTCATCTTCACTTCAGCATGCCCTGCTTAAAACAGCTAATTGTGTCAAAGACTAGGTGCAAAACCACTGTCCATTCATCATAGTTTTGATCTATGTGACTTACCCAAGGAGACTAATATTCAGACCTAGGAGCTCTGTCGTGAGTGGTGCTGGAAGGTTTAGAGGAATTAGAGGGCACTGACTTGCACTAGAAGGAACAGATTTAAACGAAGAGAGGATATTCTTCCACCACTTGGCTTTACAGTGTGTGAACACTGTGTGGCAAGAAAAAACTTACCTATCCTTCCCTGAACTGAGTGTCACATGAAGCCTGGGCTAAATTTTTACAGCATCAAACTGGTCCCCTCTGAAAAAGCCTGTATTTCCTGTCTGTTTCATGTATTTATATATATATAAAATGGGTATCCTTCAGAAGGATGGTGGTCCTTCACCTAAGAATTAATATCTCTTTTGAAGTCTTTCAATGCCAGAGGCAGTAAGACTTGCATGTAGCAGTCTCCCAGAGCCAGTGTCTTTTCATTGCAAAGACTTTTTCATACTGCCCAGGTATGCTTTCACCTTGTTGGCATTGCAGGCCCTGGTCTCTGTGAAGCAGAAGAGCATTCAGCACTCCGAGTTTCTCTCACTTGGATGTTGATGATCATGAGGGAGAGGGGGACAGTTCATCTAGCAAAACGCTATTTCTTGCTCAGAACAGGTAAGTGAATGAGTGCAGTAACCTTGCCTGAGCTGCTGGATGTATGAAGACCTACTCTGTGTCCTTTAACTGAAGGAGGTCAGTCCCTCTGAGCAGTTAGTATGGTAACTCACATGATGAAGCCTGCTGCTTAGTCTTTCTGTCTGACAACTCTGTGCTGTTGCTTCTGCCTATAAAAAGTAGAAATCATAGTGCCTCAGTCACTAGAAGCAGTGGAGTTGCAAGGCTTGATGTGGAAAGGTCATGCGTGTGGAGCTTTGAAGTTGTTAAGTGTTTTCACATACAGTCCCACCAGAGCATGAGATTTTGCTCTTACAGCTTAGAATCAGCCATTAATTGGTTATTTATTTATTTAATGAACTGCACAGTTGCCAGAAGCATGTCTAACATTCTACATATGAAACATGTCCAGGTCAGTACTAATATGAGAGATGCTCCGTAGCCTACCCTGAGAGCAGGAGGAGTGCTGAATGATCTCAGCATTTATTCTACCAGATGGAGCCTTCCTTGTGCCTGTTTCATTCAATGAAATACTATATTTTCAGTAGGGAAAGGAAAGGGTGCAAGAAAGACTTGAACTGCAGATAAAAAAAAATGAGCCCATGAAGATTATTTCCTGCAGAGCAATCAGATAACATGCATTTTGCCCAGATGGCTATGAATATTAACCATTGCTTTTGTCAGATGTGAGTTACTCCACCTCTCTTCCACATTTCCCATATGATCAGAGCAGCCACAGTGGCTCGTAAACCAGAGATGTGGCCCTGATTAATCTCCCCTCTCATACACACTGTATGAGTTTTTGAAATATGTTGTAAGATATATTGCCAGGATTGGAGACTGGCTGAAGCTTGGAAGGAACCCGTGCCCTTTGTCAGGATGTTTATGGGTGATGAAAAGAGACAATTGGCTCATCCATTGATGCCTCTGTGCAATGAATAAGGATGATGTCAAAATGTTGTTCTCATTATGGTTTTTCAGATGTGTTTAAAATAGGAAGATTGCTTGCAATGCCTATTATGAAGCTTATAGAAGCGCTTCCATTGTTCAATTTCTCTAATAAAAAAAGGTCTCTACCTGACTTTTTTTAAACTGCAAATTGTAAAGAAGAAAGCCCGAGCAATCCCTTGTTCAGATCTGGGATACTGATAAAACTGGGAACGGATCTGAAAAAAATGGAAGTGTAACAGACTTTTCTTACACCTACTGCAGACACAAGCAATAGCAACGGTGGCCTTTCATTCATTTAGGTGTTGCTGGTGGAAGGTCTTGAAGTTGACAGCTGTGGTCAGTGCATGGATGGTCAAGGCAAAGAGTCACGTCAGTTGGATTCAGCCTCTCTTGAGCTTTCAGGAACCACCTCCAGGCAGATCCGCATGTCTGTTGTTTGAGTGAAAAAGTATATTTGGAGCTGTAAGTTTCCATGACATGTATGCACTTCCCATAGGCTGCTAAACAGGCATTAGGTAGTAATGGCATTGCTTGCAGCTGATCTCAGTTGAATTTCAGCCTACAAGTGCAAATAGACCATTCTCAGCCCTCTGAGCCATCTAGCTGTCTGTAAGCCTGTATTTCTGCTCTGTAGCCACACTCATGTGCAGCCATAAAATCTGTTTACTAGGCAGTGCGTGTCTGTGTCACCCACAGGTGTGTGCAGTTGCATACAGGTGGTTGGGTCCAGGAACACTGCTTGGGTTGCTGCACTCCCTTATGTTATTTTTTTCTGGAAGACAGACATAAATCACTGCTAGGCTATAAAAATAAAATGCAATGGAGCTATTTCAAACTTTGCAGAGCTGTGAGACTCTGCATCGTGACATGAATTTCATCCATTTGTTGTTAAAACATTAACAAAAAGGTTTTCAGAAAGTAAATGAACTTAGACTGATTTCCTGGTGGATGAGGAATAATGATGACATGTCTTCAGTGGTCACACACAGGATCATGAGTCAGCTATATTGTGTACATGTCTGTACCAGAAATAACCAACAAAGTTAATAACGTTAATGTAATTGTCCTGGTGCTGCTGGGGCAGAACCGTGGGGCAGCTATGGTCGACAGGAGTTTGGAGTTAACCAGGGCCGCTGACCCGAGTTGGCCACAGGTGTCCCAGACCATGATCATCAGGCTCAGAATAAAGGAGGAGGTTTGCTGAGGACAGAGGGTCTCCTGCTTGGGCTTATTTTGATCTGGCTCCTCTTCCTTCTCCCTGAGGACTGCCTTCCTGGTTAATGTGACTGCTGTGCGTTTGCTGGGCTGAGGACAGCTTCATAGACTGTATATTGGCATTGGTGTTAGTTTGTCTGTTTCACTAAATCTGTTATCATTTTAAGCCATTTCTTCTCTCCTGATCCCGGTTCTCTGCTGGGGAGGGATCACTGGCTGACAGAGCAACTGCTATAATTAGCTCCATATGTGGGTTAAACATAGACAATAATAACTAAATATGACTACGTTCTCTGCTTGTAATTCTGGCCTGGCTGGGAGCACAGGGCTTTTAAATTCTAGGTCAATGCATGGTAGCAGAGAGTAGTCTAAATGCATGAAATATCTGTGGCACTGGCTTCCAGCTGCAAGCTGATTTATCCTGGGAATCTTCAGGCGGTCTGTACCAGAATGGTTTTGAAGTAAGTTTTGAACCTGGAATTACGAATAGGTGAAGCATGTTACTGCTCATGGGTGGTTAGGTTTCCTCATCAACATTAAGAGGTGCAGAGAGCAACAGGCTCTGGGTTCCTGATGTGAATTCTGAGGTCTGCCCCAAAGAGGAGATAATTTCATACCAGGCAGGGATACAATTTTGTCACAGAAATGCTTTTTGTCATCCTGCCTCTCGTGAAGAGCCGCAGTCTGTCTTTACCCCAAAGATGCTGCCTTTCATATTAGACAATAAAGTGAAAAGTAACATCTCTGCCTGTATGTTCGGGGACAGCAGATTTGTCAATACAGGTAAATATAAAAATGTTGGAAGTATTGATTGGAAGTATTTCAGTTGGCTAGGGGTGAGGCAAAGGAGATGCAAGCTGACAGCAAAGCTCATTGTTGACATTGGCTGAATTGTGCCTGGCGACCTGGTTTAAGCACCTGCACTCACAACAGCCTTAACAGCTGAGTTAATCCTCCTCCTGCAGATGGACATGCTGTAACAGTGTTGACAGCAGCAGGGTCTGACAGCAATGAATCTCTTCTCGTGTCTCTCCTAGGAAATTTGAAACAGGAAAAGAGGCTAAATCTTCTGAGTAGTGAGATTACGGTATCAGTAATTCACATTTGGAAAAGAGAGGGTTCTGCCGCTGGCACTCGTCTGTTGCGGTGCTTACTGACTTGGGAGTGGTTACATCACTGAAAATCATCAGGACTGGGCTTAAATCAAAGCAGGATTTTGATCTTATTAGAGCCTAGATATTCTGATACCTACCAGGACATAAATGTTGTGATACAGGACTCTGGTGTATGTATGCCTACGCTTATGTGTATGGGAGGTAAGTGTATAGAAGTATTTTGTTTCTCCTTGTCTACTTATATTTAAAAATCCATATACCTGCAGGCGCTGCTGCTACTCCCAGCAATGGAACTTTTGTGGTGTCTCATGAGCCATGTGTGCAAACTAGGCATGATGGAGACTCTGATGTCTTTCTTTCCATCTCTTTGTGTTACCTGAAATGGAAGTATTCAGTGTCAAACGATGTGTTGTTTCTCTGGGAGGAAACACAGTGGCCCTTGTACCAGAGCAGATACTCCTATCATCATGGAAGCATCTTAGAATCCACACCTAATGGGCTAGAGACTCCACTTCCAGTTCGGTGTAGAGAGTATTTAGTAGCATTCCTTTATGGGTCCTGGATTTCTAGCCCTAACTGCTGCCAGACCCTCACCACAACTGTGTAAACAACATCAGGTAGCTGCCCTTCAAAAAGTAATCGATGTCAGTTTGAAATACCGACCAGAGTAAGACTCTCATGGGGATTAACATCACAACTATTACTCCATTCTCCTTGTTTCTGTAGCCTGTAATTTGCAATTGACATTGAACTCCTCCCTAGTGAAATTTTGCAACTCTTGGCTTTAGATGTTGCCTATCCTTCAGCAGAGTATGGATGAAGTGAGGTCTATAATAAAAATTAAGATTTATTCACCTTTCTCAGCTGTTCCTAAGACTTGAGAGGGGAGATTATTGGAGTTGCATTATCAGACAGTCAGTGTTTGCAAGAGTCAGATGGGGTTGGGTGTGGGGGTCTGGTGGGAGACATTTACTCATAGCTGCAGCAAAATCCAAAGATACTAGTTTCTTTGGCAAAATTTTGACTCCAGATATGTGAAATGAACATTTAGAATTGAAGCAAATACTTGGATTGGGGGGGTATGGGTTGGAGAAGTAATATTAGTGATGGAGTTTTGCATGTAGCAAAATACTGAACACAAGTGTTTGGCCTCGGGCAGTGGAGGTTCCTGTCCCAGCAGAAGCACTGCAGAGCAAGGCTGTAGGGCAGGCCCCCATCTGCGATGGCTGCTCTTAGCTAGTGCTGCCAGACAATGAACTCTTGCACATTAAGATACACACAGAAGTTTTTTAAGAACTCTTTTCTAGCTCCACAAGTCAAGACAAGTTATGACAGTTGTGTGTGATGTGAGCATGCTCCTTGTGTCCTGCCTCTGCTGTAATTTAATCTATCCAGGGCCAAAATCTAAGAGTTATAAACAAATATCCCTTCCATGCACCTCAGTGGATCTGCAGCTGCTTTCCATTGGTCAGCATTTGATCAGACAAGACCTGGTGCTCAGCAGCACCATTTGCTTGGGCATCTGCTTAGGACTGTGTTTGTCCTGAACTTTCAAACACATTGAGAAGTAGAGAAACAGTTAAAGGGCAGACTGAGCCATAGCTGGGTTTAAAACAGCTCCAAGTGGGAGTCAAGACTACACATTGTCCAAAAAGGAAATTCCTGCAATGCACAGTTTGCTGAAAGAATGTTTGTTAGCTTTAGGCAGTAGCAGCCATAAGAACTTTTAGACTTAGAGTACAAGGGCTTTTGATTTTGCTGCGAAGCGGCTCAGTGACCTCAGAGCTACTGGAAGTAATGTCTATACCAATGGAAAGAACTTGTTTGTGTGAGGACTTGGCAACAGTGGATGCTTTAGACCACGCAAACTGGTGTCAGGGACATGCAGGACTAGGCAAATGTGATCTTATACCTTATAATACTTTAAAAGGTCATAGTAACAATACTGCTCCTCGGGAGATCCTGTGCACCATAAGCTCAGCTTAACTAGTCAGCTGTAGACATTCATATCCCTCCCTGACACTGAGGGCCACCCCACTGCCTCACCTTCCTTGTCTGTCTAGATTTCTCATTTGTATTTCCAGGGCCCTGTCTGAGGAGTTGTGTTAAAACACATCAGCTTACACTGCTGGATCGCAGAGGCCTGTCATGTGGCAACAGTGAAAGGGAGAGGAGTAAGTGGTAGTAAGTCATCACACAGGTCATTGTGCTTTCCCAAGGCATGACCACTGAGCAGGAACCTTGGCGTGGAGCACTTTGACCTTGGTGATACCTTAACTAAGGTTTTATTTATTTCCCCTAGCTGTGAAATGGGGCCAGTAATTTTTATCAAGTGCACTATAGTACTGCAAAATAATATCCACTAAAAAAATAAGGTTTTGCAGTCAGGCAGGTCAGACAGCCCTGTTGCTTGTGCAGTGCTGATAGCAAATCATTGACTAAAAGGCCAGCATTTTAAATGTACAATTTCTAGCACTACAGCTTGTGCTGCACTGTGCCATTTCAGTGAAAGTGTTTCCCATGGCAAGTATTGTCCTGCCTTCTGTTTTAAAATTCCTGGGTTTCTTCTTGAGTACCAAAAAGAAAAAAAAGGGAAAGGCAGGGAAAAAAAAAAAAAAAAAGGGATAGAAGTCACAGCCTATTTTAGACAGTCATTTACTACACTGCACTCCCTTGACCATCTGCATTGTCAGTCCCCAAAGAATATAGGTAGCAGCTGGATAATAATTGAAAATTATAGCTTGGAAGCCAGCTTACAGTCTAATGGATAGTTTATGGCACCAATTTTCTCCCCTGCTGATACTAACAAAACATGACAAGGAAGATAATCAAATAAAGACAAGAATAAAATCAGCACAAACTGCTAGCAGGAGCCTCTTTCTCATCAGCTCTATGCCCTCCTTCAGCTGCTAAAGCCTAGAAGTGTTTCCAGTGAGCACTAGTACAGGGCTCATGCTGAGCATTCAGTCTCCCTTGGCTACCGCAGGTGTTCAGCACCTATGTTGAGGAGCTGAGCACCCCCAAGGAAGGGACTCTTGTGGGAGTGCACATGAGCCATTTACTCTGTACAACCTATATTTTCTCTTTAAAAATGCACTTACACCCACTTTCAATCATTCATGGGTTTTGGTGACCTTTAGGTGCACAAATTTAAAGGGTACTGTCAGTGCAGAAATAACAATGTGGTGGAGAGTAATGTAGGACAAATTCCAAAGCTATAGAATGAAAAGAATATCTGGAAACAGATTTTTAATCCTGTAAAGAGAGCAAAACCAAAACAGAATCACAAAGAACTTGTTGCCTTTCCTCTGATGTTGGTCTTTTCCTTCCTTCTAGACTCCATGTAATCTGGAACATGAAGCAAAAGAAATTTCCCATTTACAGTTAGTTTCACTGTCTTGTATCCCAGAGATCCTAACACAATGTTGCTTTCCATTGACTTACACCATTATTAGGGAATGATTATATGAAACAGAAATATTCTTCCTCAGCAGACAATTACTGGCACTAAATTAGGTCATATTGTCTAATATTTACAGCATTTTATAAGGATGTCTTTCAGTGCAGCATCCAAGGCTGTTTAAAACGTATATCACATCTGGTGTGTGTGTGTGTGTGTGTGTTCAAAAAAGTGCTCCTTAAATGACAGCCTTAACCATTTCCTCCTCCACATAAAGAAAATGTAACATTAAAATACTTTAGTTACATATATGGTTTGTACCAGTATCAGCCTGATGCTTTAGCTAAAACCAGTCACCTTGCTCCCTTGTCCTGTAGTCGCACCATCCCTCAAGTCTATGCTGTCCTTTGTGTAGCTGTATGGTGAAATGGAGCAGAAAATCCATCTAAGCAAGCAACTTAATTGGCAACAGCACCTCACCACCCCATCCAAAATATACCTCCCTTAGTTTCAAATAAATCTGTGCCCAGATCAGCCACAAATATATCATGTGAAAAAGTACTGGCTGGCTCAAAAGCAAGCTATGGACCAGCTACTGTCAATGTGGTGGGGTGAAGGGATCGCAGAACGATCCATAGATTCATGGAATGGTTTGGGCTGAAAGGGACTTTAAAGCTCATTCAGTGCCAACCCCTGCCATGGGCAGGGACACCTCCCACCAGCCCAGCTCAAGGCCTTATCCAGCCTGGCTTTGAACAGTTCCAGGGAGGGGGCATCCACAACCTCCCTGGGCAACCTGTTCCTGTCTCATCACCCTCATGGTCAAGAATTTCTTCCTCATCTCCAGTCTAAATCTGCCCTCCTCAAGCTTCAATCCATTCCTTCTCGTCCTGTCACTGCAAGCCCTTGTCAAAAGTTCCTTCCCAGCTTTCCTGTAGCACCCTTCAGGTACTGGAAGTTTACTATAAGGTCTCCCTGGAGCTCCAGCTCTCTCAGGTTCTCCAGCCCTCTGATATCTTTGTGGCCCTCCTCTCACCCTCTCCATCAGTTCCATGTCCTTCTTGTGTTGGGAGCCTCAGAACTGGATGCAGTGTTCCAGATGGGGTCTCATCAGAGCAGAGCAGGAGAATCACCTCACTGGTCCTGCTGGTCACACTGCTTTGGATGCGGCTCAGGACACAGCTGCCTTCTGAGCTGCCAGCACACATTGCTGGCTCATGTTGAGTTTTTCATCAACCAGCGTCCCAAGTCCTTCACTTTGTAGCCCTCCAATGTGGCCCATTCTTGCTTCCACTCCCTAAAAAACTCTCCTTTTGTGCCCAAATAAGTCCAGGAGGAGCTTGTTCATCCTTGCTGGCCTCCTAGTACTCCTTGAAGATGAAGGCTGCTCTCTTGAAATTCAGAGTGCTGAGCTTACTTCTCATNCACCTCACTGGTCCTGCTGGTCACACTGCTTTGGATGCGGCTCAGGACACAGCTGCCTTCTGAGCTGCCAGCACACATTGCTGGCTCATGTTGAGTTTTTCATCAACCAGCGTCCCAAGTCCTTCACTTTGTAGCCCTCCAATGTGGCCCATTCTTGCTTCCACTCCCTAAAAAACTCTCCTTTTGTGCCCAAATAAGTCCAGGAGGAGCTTGTTCATCCTTGCTGGCCTCCTAGTACTCCTTGAAGATGAAGGCTGCTCTCTTGAAATTCAGAGTGCTGAGCTTACTTCTCATCCTCTTTGATGCCCTAAGGATCTTAAACAAGTAGAGTTTAAGATGCTTAGGGCACCAAAGCTGCCCTTGAGCTTCATGTCACTCACCAGCCNATGTTGAGTTTTTCATCAACCAGCGTCCCAAGTCCTTCACTTTGTAGCCCTCCAATGTGGCCCATTCTTGCTTCCACTCCCTAAAAAACTCTCCTTTTGTGCCCAAATAAGTCCAGGAGGAGCTTGTTCATCCTTGCTGGCCTCCTAGTACTCCTTGAAGATGAAGGCTGCTCTCTTGAAATTCAGAGTGCTGAGCTTACTTCTCATCCTCTTTGATGCCCTAAGGATCTTAAACAAGTAGAGTTTAAGATGCTTAGGGCACCAAAGCTGCCCTTGAGCTTCATGTCACTCACCAGCCCTTCCTTGTTGGTGAGGACAGGGTCCTGCATAGCACCTTTTCTTGAGAGTTGCTTTACCACTTGGAGGAGGAAGTTACCACCAGTGCTCTTCAGGAACCTCTTGGATTGCTGATGCCCTGTTGTGTTGTCCTTCCAACAGATATCTGGGTGGTTGAAATCTCCCAGGAGTAGCAGAGCTTGTGAACGTAAAGCTGCTCCCATCTGTTTGTAGAGGACCTCATCCACTCTGTGTTCCTGCTCAGATGGCCTGTAGTGGAGCCCTGCCGTGATGTGTCCTTCCCTTGCCTTCCCTGTAACCCTGTCAGCTCTCTGTCAGCTCTCCATCCTTCCCCAGGTGGAGCTCCATGGACTCCAACCAGTCACTGTTATGAATGATGTAAAATTAATAACTGATATTAATTTTGATAGCCAAAAGTGAAGGTTGTCAGTAACTATGAAAATTGTTTATTGACATTAAATCTCACCAGAAAACTTATTTATAAGGTTCCAAAGGCAGGGTTTGGATACTTATACACACAGGCAATAGGCAAAACTGGAACACTTTAAAAGGTACCCAGCAGAAGCAAACATCATACTGGCAGAGAAGGTTCCTGCGATCACTGCACCACTGGCAGTTCATGATCATGCTTAGACACTGGATGGATGCAGGAAGCTCCTCTCTGCTCATGGCAGAAGGCAATCAGTGATTGCAAGAGGCTTGAAGTATTTACTCTCACAATAGTATCAGACAGTACCCAAAGCACAGGAGGGGTTTCTGTCGGGGGTCTCAAAGCCGTTAGAGGCTCTGGAGCTTTCCCAGGCTCTTTCCTCAGGCAGCTAGAGTCTGGCACAGTCTCTGACCTGGTTCCTCTTGACTCCTGATGCAGCAGCAGCCTTGCAGAGGGGCAGGCAGGATGCAATGCCATGTGCAGGCTTGGCACAGTGTCACCCTGGCTGTGGAGGCTGAGTGCCTGCAGGCATTGAGAACCTGTGCCTGGTGAACTCGAGGCAGTGGAGTTCCCAGGCAGTTCAGGATGCAGTGAGGCAGCAGAGCACCCCTTGTGCTACCTGCTCATCCCTTTTTATCAATACAGCCTGAGACTAATGGGCCTTTGGACATAGATTAGCCAATCAGGATGGCACTTTGCCAAGCTTGACCGTATCAGCTGAAGCCAGGGCTTTGGTTTTCCTTTTCTGCAGTTGCTTCCCCCAGCACAGAAGGAGGGGGAGCAGGGGAACATGTCTGAGCAGGCCATAGTCCTTAGACTCAGTGGCTCCGGGTTCTTTTGCCCTCTTTCCTGCGGTGGCTTCTCCCCATAGCAGAAGGCGGGGAGAGCAGAAAAACATCTCTGGGCAAGCAGGACATGTATAAGCCTGTTTTGGCCTGCTTAGGCCTACCACGGCAGTCACTCCTGTAGAGGGCAACACCCCCTGCCCTTCTCCCCTGCCTGTCTTTCCAGAAGAGCTTGGATCTGTCTGTTGCTATGCTCCAGTCCTGAGAGCCATCCCACCGTGTCTGAATGATGCCAGTGACATCCAAGCCCTGTGGGAATGCACGTGTCTGTAGCTCTTCTTGATGACTTCTGTGGTTCAGGCTCCAGGGATGTGTCTGTGGAGCCACCTGTCCATATTTTAGCCTCAGTTTCCCATTTGAGGCTAACTGGCTCTGCAGTGATGCTGGCTGCTATGAGCCTGGGCAGTGCCTGCACCTGAGTACAGGTGTTGGGCTGGTTTGGAGCTTCTTCATTGTTTCATTGGTTGAGGTTTTGTTTGTTTGGGGGTTTGTTTTGTTCTGCTTTGTTTTAAATTGTTTTGTTGCTCAGTAGCTGAGGTGGCTGATGAGTTTCTCTACTCCTTTCTTAAACAGCCACTAAAAAGAGTTCCTTTCCAGGGCTGGTGATGGCTGACTTCTAGCCTTCCACATTAAAAAAATGAATAAAGACAATTTATCTGCTTCTGCCATTTTTCAGCCATGAGAATAAATTACACTTTCTCATGTCTTGAGGAACTCCATTTGAAAGTAGCAGCTGAAAGTGTGACATGAAAAGGAGGCAAAATGAGAATTTTGCTGGAAGAGAAATGGAGAATTTCAGGTCTTCCAGAGAGCCATGGGAAAGAAACTTCCATCAGAATGTTTATGCTGCCCTAGGGAACAGTCCTCCATTCCCCAGAGGAACAGATAGAGCATAGGATTCTGCAAGGGGCATTCATCTGGAGATGGAAAACCTTTGTGTCAACAACTGGTGAGGATCCATTAATAGAGTCAGTCCTAGGGATGGAAGAGATTTCTATTCCTATGAGGCTCAATCTGTATCTGGAAAAGGGCACAGCTGCCGGCAAGCCACCTGCTGAAGGCAAAATGGTCCAGGTGAATCTTTGTTTTCTCTCATTCTTCTCTGCATCTTGTATTAAAGAATCACACTATTCTTTAGGGCTTAGCACTGAATTAAAAAAAAAAACCCAAAAACTCAAATGATGTGCCTCACGTTTGCCATTCACTTTACTTTCATCTCTGGAAAGTACCAGAGCACCAAAATTGAATGGCACTTGCTCTGCCTGTCTGTAGTTAGGTCACATTTCTGAACAGCAGTTATGCACCCTGAAGGGGACACTTGCATAATTTAAACAAAGCCAAGCCTTTGTTGGCTCCTCCTCTAAGCAGGAACTGCAACCCACTTCTCTTCCCAGATGAGGCAACATCCTGCTGAGAGTTCTCAGGATCCTTGCTGACAGAGCCAGAGTTCAGTGTTGAGACCACAACAGGAATGCTACTTGAGCCATGCCAGTGACTCATCATGGTATCTTAAGTGAACCCTTCTTGTAACATGGATAAAATGGTGTTTATCTGTTCCTGCATTGTTCTGTGAGATCTGTGTTGATAGAGAGTTAAAAGGAACTTGTAGTTTATTATTGTAGGACAGCTAAGCAATGACTAGGACTTTGGTGTGACAGGCTGCTGGCAGTAGCACATAGTTCTAGGGCTCTGTCTGAGCAGTGCTATGGAGAAGAAAGCAAGCCTACCTGAAAGTAGGCTGTAGCCTTCTCTTTACTAAAAAGCAAAAGGAAGAGAGGAAATGGCCTTAAGGTGCACTAAAGGAGGTTTTGGATATCAGAAAAAATTTCTTCATTTAAAGGGTTCTCAAACACTGGAACAGGCTGTCCAGGGATGTGGCTGAATCACCACGGCTAGAGGTGTTTAAAAGATGCAAAGATGTGGTCCTAAGGGGTGTGGTTCAGCATCAGATTTGGTAGAGTTAGGGAATGTTTGGACTGGATGATCTTAAGTCTTTTCCAGCTGAAAAAAATCAATGATTCTATGATTCTAAGGCGTGGAGAACAACAGATGAGAACTAATGAGAACAATACAGGGGGTGGGAGGGGAGAAAGAACTGATTATTCTTCCTAAATAGTTATTTACACCCTTATTTACCCCAAGACACAGTTCTACAATCCACATGATTTGTAAAGATCCTCTAAAGGTCGAAGTTAGGAGTGAAACTTCATAAAACTAATGTGGGGTGAAGGCGTTGGGTAATGAAGCAATAAATAGAATCTTTACAGAGGTCCTCTGGGCCTATTTTGCTGGTAGAAGACAAGAAACACTTAGCTGTAAACTTTCTAGGAATGGACTCAGATTTTTTTTCTTCCTCTTTTGAGTCTTTTTCAACTTTCATTCCTTGCTAAAATCTTGCTGTTCAGTAGTAGATACTCCCTGTACTAATGTTAAGGCCTGAAAGAGGTCACAGAATCATCTCTGGGCCTGGTCTGATTTCTCTGTTTGCTGATCACAACTACTTTCGGTTTCAGTGTGCAGCGAAGCCTCTGCAAGCGAGGCGGTGTTGTGGCTGCACCTTTACCCTGCAAGCAAATACTATCAGCTGGGCCCTGTGGCACCACTGGATACGACTGTGCTGGTTTGAGGCTAATTGGAATATTTTAATGGAGAAAATTATAGGCTGTGAAAAGCAAACACTGGTGATGTCTACTTCACTCATAGGCTTGCTGAGATGTATAAGAACAAGAACACAAACATAGATAGGACACTCTCTCAGAGAGTCTTGGGCTCTCTAGCTGGTTTTGGTCTTGGCCTCTCTGCTGAATAACCTCACTAACCACTTTCCTTCTAACCCCCTTGGCCGATCCTCCAAACTCACCTTGCGCGTAAGCCAAAACCTTGGGGTAAGGTGGAGGGGTGGGAAGAAGGTGGAAGGACGGTTGGGAGCCCCTCTTGGGGACTCTGATTTCTGGGAGGGGAATTGTGTTTCTGTATTACCTTTAACTTGTATATTTCTGTAACTATTCCTGTCTGTTGTGTATATCTCTGCTTGTACTTTGTGCTAAGCTGTAAACAGAGCTTCAGTCCTTAACTTCCAGTTGTCTGAGTCTAGTCTGGGGGATTTTACAAATTGTGGAGGGGCAGGGAACTCCCAAACCATCACAACGACCCCTATGGCTCTGGATTTGTATTGCACTGCTTTGTAGGTCAGTTTGTGGAGCTTCAAGGCTGGCTGCGAAGTATTTGATTTCACAGGCAGAAAGGCCTTAGGTTTTATCTGTTGTTTCTTCCTTTGTTTTACTTATGGTTGTCCTGATAAAACAAAATGAAATTTCTCTTGCAATGAGCCAGAAAGGGAATTGTAGATTTAGCAGCAGAGCTCTTGCTATCAGGAGAGATACGGACATCCAGCTGGTGATGCTGTGCAGTGAGGCTGCTGCCTTTTCCATTTGAGAGCTAATGGCTTTAATTTCAAGCCATCCAGCTATCCCTGTGGATACTGATTTTATCTTGTGTGTAATGTAATGAGATGCTCACCTATAGCAAATCTTGTCACCACAACTAAGCTTATCCTTCGGGTAGCAGCTGGAAATGAAATTTCAAAGCCGCATCTTCAGGATCTGTGAGGCTTTGCCGCCTTCCTGTAAAGCATGGGCATAATTTGGGCATATTCCACATCGCCATTGTGAGGCAAAATTTTAATTTCCCAGAAGCAATATAACCAATGGTGGTGGCATTATTGTTTGTTACAGAAGTTTTATTGATGCTAAGAGTGCTTCTTGCTCAGAGCAAAATGTAATCACACTCTTACTGAGGTGACTCGATAGGATCGTAATGGTAAGCAAAGCAGTCCATTATTGATCAGTTCATTTGCATATACAACATAAAGTTAGTTATGTCACTGCTCTTTAAGTACAGGACAAGAGCTACCAAACAGGAGCAGACAGATGCATTTAAGACATTTTTTTTCACANAAACAATCCCAGCTCCCTCAGCCTCTCCTCATAGGGCTTGTGCTCGAGGCCTCTCACCAGCCTCGTTGCCCTTCTCTGGACACGCTCAAGCACCTCAATGTCCTTCTTAAATTGAGGGGCCCAGAACTGGACACAGTACTCAAGGTGTGGCCTAACCAGTGCAGAGTACAGGGGGAGAATGACCTCCCTGCTCCTGCTGGCCACACTATTCCTGATGCAGGCCAGGATGCCATTGGCCTTCTTGGCCACCTGGGCACACTGCTGGCTCATGTTTAGGTGGGTGTCAATCAGCACCCCCAGATCCCTTTCTGTTTGGCTGCTCATTTTTTTTCCACAAGAAAGTGGAAAGATCTTTGCCTGCTTGATTTTTCTGTTCTATCGAAGCAATGGCTGTCTCTTTGAGATGTTGGAGGCTGGAGATTGGAAAGGACAGACAGACAGGGAACCTTCTCGGTGTTGCCACTAGGTCACCACCTGGCCTTGGGAAAAGCAGTAGAACAGAGCGGGTGGGAAAATATTACCTCTGCAGAAAGGGAAATGCAAAACTGAAGTACTGCTGCAAACCAGTGTGTTTGGGAATGCCATTGCTGCACTTTCTGGGAGCTGTGATTTGTGATCTCATCCACCTTGTCAGCAGGCAGGCTCACGTTGCCGTGCAACTCTCATGTCCAGCTGCAATCTGCTCTTGACTAACAGAGGGGTCGTGGAAGATTAAATTCCTGCTTGATGCCTAGAGGAGATGGGGAACATCTATTTTTGCAATATGTTGTTTTTCAGCCAAAAGTCTTCCAGACTTTGTTTTAATGAAAGGTTTCCCAAGGTTTTCTAGTAGAAAACCTTCACCAATTCTACTTAATAACCTTCTTAGGCTTCATTTTCCCTGTAAAGAGGGTGACTGCTCTGATTGCCCCGAAGAGCAAAGTAATTTGTACAGACAGGCTCCTCTTCCCTCCATTACTTGCTTTAATTGAAAAGCATTCTAACTATTAGCAGAGTTCCAGCCTCTGTCACTACGCTCAATTATTCACAGCAATGGACAGAGACACTGACAGACTGCACAACCATGGATGCCGGCTAAGGGCTCTAATTTATTGCAGCCTATTATGCAGACTAGCAGAAGCTCAGGGGCTTTGTTTACAAAAAATGTGCAATGCGTAATCTGTCACTCCATGGTACATAAACTGGGTGACAGTTCCTTAGTCCCGGTTCTTCATTGCATAGAACACATCAAGTAATGCCATTTTCTGTAGCTGCTGGGGTGGTGATGCATTCATTGCAGTACTGTTGCAGCATTAGTGCAGTTGAACCAAAAAAAGGAGCCCACAGGTGCTAATGTGAAACTAGGAAACATCTTCAACCTAAGGCTCTTGGTAAACTATCCCTACAAGGTATAATGCTGCCTACTTAATCTTCCCTCGTGTTGTGCTTTAACCCCAGCCAGCAACTAAGTACCATGTTACTGCTTACTCACTCCTACCCTCCCAGGGGAGGAGAACTGGGGGGGAAAAAAAAAGTAAAACTCAAAGACTGAGTTTTAGTAACTCAACTAAAGTATAACGACAACAATAAATAATAATAGAATGAAAAGGAATATAATAGAACTGTGTGCAGTTCTGGA
>WBNM01003953.1:11705-32622 GCA_013399055.1 Ramphastos sulfuratus | reverse complement strand
AAAGGGCATTTTTTTTTTTTTAACTTGAAGAAGAGCTAGCAGCCATGGAGAATGTCTGCAGGAAAGTGAAATCCAGGAAATGACACTGAATTGATACTGAACTGGATGTATTTTTAGTACATCTGTGTGCGCATGGGTGTGACTGAGTGAGACAGAAAGAGAGGGAGGATGGAGCTGATGGCAACTGTATTCAGTTTAGGACTGAATGCAGAGGAGGCTGTAGTTAGACTGATTTAGGAGTGAATTTAAGTCCCTCGAAGGAACCCAGTGTAAACAACTGTAGGTGCATGTGTTTCACATGGGGCAGCAGCCCTGCTGTTGCCACCACTGCTGTGCTGGGGACCCATACAGCTAGCAAAGCTGTGCTACTTCCAAGCAGCACAGGCTCAGGCAGAGCCTATTTCCAACAGCACCATTGCATCTCCCATCTGACTTTTGTCAGAGGTGATTTTTTTGGTGAGGGGACATAGCTGGGCTGATGCCCATGCTCTGAGCAGGCCTTGCTGTGCAGCACAACATTGCTGTATATACTAACTAATAGCTAAACCAGCTAAACTGTTTTAAGTTTAGTTTGATTAACTGGCCTTTTTACAGTGACATGAATACATCTCTCTTAAATTGAACCTTTTAATTGTACTTCTTTGGATATCTTTTGCTTTGCCATGTTGATGAAGTTTTTTAAAATTTATTTATTTAGGCAGTATATTTTGTCTAACACTGTGTTGTCCTTTGCTCCAGGAGACCTCTTTGGTTCAGGAGCTACCACCGTTTTTCTAGGCAGCAAGCCAGGGTTTTTCTGGTCATCAGAGTGAATTTGCATTTGTTCACCGATGTCCCTCTTTCCTTATCTCTGTTTGGATTATGTTACCATTGAGGGCATTCCTGCACTTGTTATGTGTTTGTATGGTGCCCAAAGGATGACACCTCTGTGAGCTTATGATCTGTGTGTGGGACAAAAAGCTCTAGAGGGAGATTGCCATAAAGATCTCAAGATTGTATTTTGTTCTCAAAGAAATTCCTGCTGTAGATCTTAGTACCTGCTGAAGTAAGGAATGTGGAAGTGTCTTCACTCCATGTGTGTTCATTATCAAAGTCCTTCAGGTTTTGTTTGACTATTTTGAAGTGTCCAGTCTCTTATCTGATGCTTTATGGTTACCTTTCTAATTTGGGGACAAAGTCCAAAGAAAGACTGGCATCTGCTTATAAAGGGTGAAGTTGACAGAGAAATGAGTTAGCTCTGCCTCCCTTTTTGATCAGAAAGTTGTCTTTGTAAAACAACCCCAGGTGAGGTCCAAAAGAAAAGGAGTTCCTGCATCTTTTGCAGCTGCTCCTGTCACAGTCCCTCAAATAAATCTACCTCTTTTTAAATTAGAGGGGTAAGACTGCTCCCCCTGTGGATCTGTGGTGCCACAGGTGGTGACGTTGGGGAGCCGTGTTCAGAAAGTGAATCAACTGCAGGCAATTGTCCCTTAGGGCTGCTTTCATGGCCTGTCCTCAAGGATGTCCAGGATTTGAGGTCCCACATCATCCCCAGGTACTCTACTTCACTGCTTCATCATCCCTGGAAAATAGTTCCACATGCTTCACATGTGATTTAAAGGCTACTACTTCTTACTCTAACCCCTACAAAACTCTACTGCATACACTTTATATATGCTCTACCTGCTGTAATGTAGAGTGCTTGTGATGAGATAACACAGAAGACAAGAAAGTCAGCTTGTGTCTTGGAAGGTGGCTTACAGTCCTTTCTGGCTGAGCAAGGGCTTGACTGGAAGAAGCTCCACATTGGCATAGCATTAAAGCATGTAAAGGTGTAAGGCTAATGGCATTTAATGAATGACAGTGTTTGGATACTGGGAAAGAATATGAGAAGGTTTGTTACAAAGGGCTTGTGTTGCCTTAGCACGTGCTCGTGATTTGCCATTTGGCAGGCTCAAGAACAGCAGTAATTCTGCAGCTTCCTTCAGGTTAGGGTGAGCAACCAGAATCAACAGGGAAATACCTGAACACAGCAAGACAGCAGGCAATCTTCTGGTGATTATTAATGGGTTATTTGTAATCGTGTCCAGGTAATTAGCATAGTGAGTTATTCATAATGCTACTTGTTAGTAGGGAGAATACTGTGCTTATGTTCATGCGGGCAGTGAGGAGGTTTGGAGGGGGCAGGAATGAATCGTGAGGAGGTTAATGGTGGTTACTCTAACTAGAGGACCAGGAAGAAAATCCTCCCCAGGGTCATTTACTGTATTCTCCTGACACTCTGCCAGAGCAGAATTTACCTTGACTTTCAACTATTCCTTCTCTTCCAGCTTGAAATGCCTGAAGTGATGGTGGTGATATCCTTCCTCTAAGCTATGACACTAAGGTGCAAGTGAGTATCAGTTTCAGAAGATGAATGCAGCCCTCAAAACAGGAAAGTCTCCTTCACAACCAGGTTACACTTTTTCGAGTACCTAAACAACCCACTTCAAGTGGCTGTGCAACACCTGATTTTTCCCTGTTTCACCAAAGCTGCAGGAAAAGAAATGCTTTCAAACAGTGCTCCACAGCCAGTGCTTCAATTTTGGAAAATTCACTTTAAAAAAAACAAAAGCAAAACAACCCCCAAAGCAAAACAACAACAAAAGCCACAAACAAACAAAACCCAAACAAAAAAACCCAAGTAAACAAACAAACAAAGACTCCAAAAAGTCATTCTGGTGAGCTGAATAAAGCTGAATTGGCAAATCACAGACATCCAGAAGGAACAGTGCCCTGTTTATAAGGAAAGAGTGTGGTTACTGTGGTAAGACAGAGAGGCCACAGGCCAGGTCATGCCTCCTAAATATATTTTATCCAACCTCACATCACAGGCAGGATGTGGGGAATGTAAAATTTTCTATTCTGAAAGGTAAGGGCCATACACAGAGAGCCCAGACTGGCATTGCTCCCTTGACAGCTGCTTTACCTTGCACCGGGCTAAACTTCAGCTTCTTAATTAAAGTATCAGAGGAAATTTCCAGACCTGCTGGGCTCAGGGTTGCTTCAGATCTACCTTTGTGGGTTTCCCTGAGCAACCAAAAAGATGAAGGGAGGGTGCAATTAGGCTTCAATCGATCTCTTCTCGGTCAGCTGCTAACACTTAAGGTACGTCTGTGCTTGGCAAACACGGGGTGAGTGTAGCACATAAATCAGACATGCAGCAAACCCAGCCTAGAAGCTGCGAGGCTGTAGGTGGAGTCCCCTAGTGAGTCCTTGCTCCTGCTGCTTACACTCATATACCTGTGCTGCTCTGCCCTAGATACTAGTGTGGCATAGAGGTGTCTGGAAGAAGCTATCAGGGTTACAGAAACACTTCTGCTTAGTTGGCTGGAGCTAAGGGGACGTCTAGTGGTGATATTTTAAGATGCAGATTTCCACATAACTGGAGGCATGAAGTTTTTCCACTGTTGCTGCAGTTTCCTCAAAGGTGATGGGCAGAGGCAGCAGCGAGATCAAAGGTGTCTTCTGTCATGTTTCTCTTGTGGAAGAAACTTCCAGCATATTAAACCATATAAAGGCAAAGTTCAGCTATTAGTGTGCTGGTTTGAGGCTAATTGGAATATTTTAACAAAAAGAAATTAGATTATAGGCTCTGAAAAGAAAACAATGGTGATGTCTACTTCACTCATAGGCTTGCTGAGATGTATAAAAACAACGACACAAACATAGATAACATAGAGTCTCTCTCTAGGAGCTGGTGTGTCTTTGGCTTTCTGCTGTGTAACACAACTAATCACTCTGCTTCTAACCCCCCTTGCCAATCCTCCAAACTCACCTTACACTTAAGGCAGACCCTGGGATAAGGTAGAGGGGTGGGAAGAAGGTGGAAGGGTGTTTGGAAGCCCCTCCTGGGGACTCTGATTTCTGGGAGGGAGATTGTGTTTCTGTATTATCTTTAACTTGTATATTTCTATAAATATTCATGTCTATTGTGTATATATCTGCTTGTATATTGTGCTAAGCTGTAAATAGAGCTTCAGTCCTTAACTTCCAGCCGGCTGAGTCTAGTCTGGGGGATTTTCATAGAGTGAGGGGGTGGGTAATTCCCAAACCATCACATGCAGCAATCCCTGTGATATCAGTTGGGCTTCCAAGTGCTGAATGGATTTGACCACTGCAAAACTGATGCTGTCTTCCTGACTTGTCAATGATAGGTTTTATATGACCTCTGTCTCTGTGTGGAGACGGAAGAGCATAATCAAAAGTAGTTTAAACTTTGTGATTTGATTTTTTGATTGTGAATAGACAGACTATGTAAGACTTTCATGACTGGCAGTGCAGTGAGATGCACAGAAAGTGGCTGCTGTTTCTCAAAACTGAACATTGATTTTCACAGTTATATGCCACATGGGTGCCCCATCCCTGGAAATATTCAAAGTCAGGTTGGACTGGACTCTGAGCAACATGGTCTACTTAAAGATGGCTTTTTTCACTGCAAGGGCATCAGACCTTTAAAGATCCCCTCCAACCCAAAGTATTTTAAATTCAATAGCTGAGGCCTTAGCATGAAGTAAAACTAAGAGAGACAATACTGTATCCTCCTTATCCACATGCTTGTGCACTGCTGTGACTAAAGCAAATGTATGCAACCACAGGTAGCAATGTAAGGTGATACAGAGAATAAATATTGAAGGGAGATTAAAAGAGGCTCACTAATACCATTCTGCTTGCTTTTAGGATTTACAAAGATTTTCCATGGTAAATGCTATGCAGTTGGTGGTAGGTTTGCTCTGAGATAATATGCTCACAGAAAGACAACTCTTTAGCAAAAGCATTTTTGCAGCTGGTAAAGAAACTCCGGTGCAGCTCTCGAAGACACAGTGCCCTCTGATGAGGATGCTTGAAACAGACAGGCAAGGTAATGTATTACTAAACTGCTTTTTCTTTCTCCCCAGATCAAGAAGTGAATTGTTTCCTCAATGTAAAAGGACTAATTACTTATTTTTCAGGCTATTAAACCAAATGCAATGTATACATGCTCCAGTGTGTTCTGGAACTGCTGCTACTGCAACAACAGCAGGGATGGACTTTGCTGCTGCTGTTGCCATGTTTTGCTTGTGACACATTATTAGACAAAGCTGTCTTTTGTTCTTGGGGTGTTTTATTGCACAGGGAAACTTCTGCTCCATCTCCTTGCCCAGTTTTCTGAGCTTCAGAATTAATTTCTTTGAATATCTCTTTGCTATCCTGTAATAATTGTTTTTCTTGTTTCTCCTAGCATGAAGTCTTTCATACCCTCCTCAAACCAGTGATCAGCAGAAAGACCCCGAGTAAGAATTTCTCACCCTTAACCATCTAATTTACTTAGCCCAGACTTTTCTCTGCCTTTCTATCTCGTGTGTGTTCAAGGCCAGTCATTATCTTGATTACAGAACAGATCAGTGATGAAATGGCTCTGGTACTGAGCAGGGAGCACAGGCAGAGCTGAGGCACATACCCTTCATTCAGACAAGCCTCCATGCCTCTGTGGCTGGAGATGGATAAAATTCCCCTTGTAATGCACTGAAGTGGATTCACAATGAAATGGACTGGTTGTTTGCTTTTGGTTTTGGTAGTTGCTGTGCTTTGGCTAATTTTTGTTTTGACTGGGTTTTTTTGGTTCGGTTTGGGTTTTTTGGGGGGAGGTTGGGTTTTTCTTGTTTATTTCTTCATTCCAGCTTTTCTTGTTTGTTTTAATTCCTTCCTTCTCACCTCCCAGGTGTTTCCAATTGATTACCTTCTGATTTTTGAAAATTTGTCTTATTTCTATTTAGTTCTTACTCATTCTTCCTTGTTTAATATTTTTTTCCCCAAGATGTACTAAAATCAATGAAGAGCAGATCTGTAGGTGAGTATTTTTTTTTTTCCCTAGTGAGACTTTCCCTGCCACTACTGCAGAACTTTGCCTTTTGGTGTGATCTGACCAAGGTTTGTGAGGTACTGTGATGAGAAAAGTTAGCAATTTATTTTATTTTATTTTATTTTATTTTATTTTATTTTATTTTATTTTATTTTATGTTATGTTATTTTATATTATTTTTGGTACAGGAAGCACTGCAGGGCTGCCTGTCTATTGTGGAAACCTCCCTTCTGGCTTTGCCTTACTCATCTACGCCAACTATTGCTACTTTGGACTGCACTGCAAGGAGCAAATGCCTGAAGGAAAGAAGGGTTCCTCTCATTTGTAAGAGAGCTTCCATTTTCTAGATACCCCTGGAATGAGTTTTGAAGTGTTTCATTACTTTTTGCGATGAATTTTGTTATGTTCTCCTTTATGGCACAGTGTGAGTCAGTTTGAATTTAGCAACTCTTCTGCAGCACATCCTTCTAGTTTCCAGCTGTCTCACTGGACAGGTTAGATTGGCACTTGTAAGCTCTAAGCAAGGGTGCTTATGTGTATACACATTTTTTTCCCTCTCCTTTCTTGTGACGTATCTGCATGGAACATGCAGTGTGGATATGCTCGCGTGCAGGCTATGTGTATCGTGACTGTGTTTGCAAGTGACGCACTGTGGGCTTGCACACTGCCTGCTGCTGCATCCCTGTCTGCCGCTGCATCCCTGTCTGCCGCTTCTGCAGTGGAGCAATAGTGCCAACTGCTGGCTGCTGAGCCTGGCGTGCCAGAGGCATCGGCTGTGTCTGGAGGCGTGCTCCCCTAAGCTTAATTCTGAGGGCACCGATACCTAAACCAGCATCCCTCTGCTGGTGGTTTGGGTACTTAGCAGTAACTCCTCCGTTTGGTAGTCCTTGTTTCCATACCAAAATAATACTTCTTTGTGTGCACTTATGCCCATGCCAGTTACCCTTCGTTGGGACATTTCTCATGATCATGGAAAAACTAATTGTTAATGTTATTTTAAAGCTGCGTTGCTCTTGATCTTCCAGGGCCGGCTGCTTGGCAGAAAGAAGTTTCTGCTTGGAGCAGTGGAAGGGTCATGGAAGGTGTTGTCTGCTCCCTGGGATTTCTTTTTTTTTTTTAATCACTCATTTGTGAGAGCAATTTGTCAACTACAAACTCGAGATGCTCACGTGTTACAGCCAAAATTAGCTCTGGGGAAGATGAGATGCACAGGCTGCCACATAGTGATTTTGATGGGAAAAAAGGGAAAGAAAATGGGGAGGATAAGAAAAAGAAGAGAATGCGTAGATGTGCACAGAAGTTTACTTTTATTGGAGTTTCGGTGATAAACTTTAATAGGAAAAAATGGATTATTTTTTCTTTTCCCAAAACAAAGAGAAAATGGAAAAGACAGATTTCTTTATTTTAAAAATTTCTCTGAGAAGGAATTTTTATTTTCCTCCAATAAGGTTTTGTCTTTCCCCTGTCATTCTTGTTTCTGGCCTGTGGTCTTTTTATAGAGGGTTACAGTATTTTTGTGAAGTTGCAGGACAGAAAAGTAGGACTAAAGAAGAGTAAAAAATTTAAAAAATTTAAAAAAGAAAATAATGAGAGCCTTGCAGAGAAGGGAAAGAAGGTGAATGGGCAAAGTGAGAAACCTGGGAGAGATGACTGGGGAAAGTTTGCAAAGGCAAAATAAAAAGGGGAGGAGACAGGCAGCCAAACAAACTGAAAGTAAGTTTGATGAGTCAGGGTTTCTGTGGGTTTCCTGCACCTCCCAAAGGGCTATTTTCTGCTTCCTCCAAGCCACAAATGTTCTTCATATTTTTTCTTTGGAACACAACACCAAAGCAAAACAAATAAATTAGCTATTCTTAAACATACAGAACAAGCCCAGGCTGAGGCACAGGTGGATTGCAGCCATGCAAGGTCTCTGAGTTGAAACTGAAGAACTTTGGTCACCCAGCAGGATTAGCACTGCTTCCAGCCCTCTGTTACTTTTTCACTCCTGTGTTTGTGTTTAGTTTGTTTTGGGTTTGTTCCCCCCAGTGCCTTCTTAGGGAACTCTAAACTATGCATAAAAGTAAACACACAAAAAATCCTGTTTTGATGCTACCTGGAAAGGCAGGAACATCAAAGCTCCTTCTGTGAAATGAAAGCTGAGTTTCTGGCAGAGTTTTTTCAGGTGAGGATTACAAATCCTATGACAATAGTAACTCCCAGGGAGCCTGTTGCTGTAGCCCCATTCAGGAGCCCTAAGTTGACCTTGGTCACCACTGGGGACCCAGGAGCGTTTGAGCGTGGTGCAAGCAGCACGATATCCCAACCCTTTGCTGCTACTCTAATTCTCACGTAGTCACCTGTATGCCAGCCATGGCCCTTCCAGATATGCTCACAGTCCTATTTTCTAACAGTTTTCTAACAATCTAGAGGGACCTGGACAGGCTGGAGAGATGGGCACAAGCCAACCTCATCAGGTTCAACAAGACCAAGAGCAAGGTCCTGCAGACGGGTAGAGGCAATCCCAAGCACAAATACAGGGTGGGCAGTGACTGGCTGGAGAGCAGCCCTGAGGAGAGGGACTTGGGGGTGCTGGTGGATTGTCCTGCTGGGGCAAAATGGGCCCTGAGCACTTGCTTGCAGTGCTAATACCCTGTCTGTTTGGCTGGGTTTCAAATTTCTCTCCTGCCAGTGGTCCATTTTGCCTCGAGGAGCAATTGAAGGGGGTTTNGAAGGGCCACGAGGATGCTCAGAGGGCTGGAGCTGCTCTGCTATGAGGACAGACGGAAAGAGTTGGGGCTGTTCTGTCTGGAGAAGAGGAGGCTCCCAGGTGACCTTCTTGTGGCCTTCCAGGATCTGAAGGGGGTCTACAAAAAAGCTGGGGAGGGGACTTCTTAGGCTCTCAGGTAGTGACAGGACTAGGGGGAATGGAGCAAAGCTGGAGGTGGGGAGATTCAGCCTTCATGTGAGGAGGAAATTCTTCAGCATGAACGTGGTGAGAGCCTGGCGTGGGTTGCCCAGGGAGGTGGTTGAGGCTCCATCCCTGGAGGTGTTTAAGGCCAGGCAGGATGAGGCTCTGGGCAGCCGGTTCTAGGGTAGGGTGTCCCTGCCCATAGCAGGGGAGTTGAAACTAGATGATCCTTGTGGTCCCTTCCAACCCTAACTGATTCTATGGTTCTAATTTGGAAAACAAAGAAGAGTGAGGACAGCAGAAGCTTTTCTAACCTCCAATTTGGCTCCTGTGTGTAAGCACTTACATGGCGTAAAAGCTATACCCAGTGGGAATGAGCCATGTGTCCCCAGATCTCCCTACCTGAGCTTGAAACTACTGCTACCCTGGGCTCAAAAAGTTTGAGGAGTTTGGAATTGTTGTTTGTTAACAAATGCTTTTGAGTATTCTAGGAAATTATTGTGATTATTATAATAGCTGTAGGCAGAGAAAGAAGTGTTGGAAGCAGCTAAAAAAAGGTAACTGCTCTATAGCATGTATGTTCTGCAAACACTTGCAAGTGCCACTCAGTTGACTTCTCTCACAACCCATTTTTAAGTAGCCTTTTTGGGAGTGGGACATCAGTTTTTCTGGTTAAGTTGGTTTTCTATAAAGAGAAAATTGTCTATAAAGAGAAGTGCCAGACTCGACACAAGGAAGCATGCGGGGGAGAGTAAAGTACAACTATCCCCTTACGGTGACAGTAAGCTGTTAGGCTGTCCTAAGCCACAATGTGTAGCATCACCTCAGTGTTTGGGGGATAGATTATCAAGCCTTCTAAACCCCATCTGATACTCCTGGCCTGCCTCTCTCCTCCATGTCCTCCCACGCAATACCTGTTCTGGTTTTCCCCCTTGCTGACCACACTGATATAGGAAGACAGATTTAATCTCATGGCATTATAAATGTAACAGGAATAAAGTTCTATAGTAAGAAATGTTATTGTAATCTTGTGTTTACAACTTGGATATTGTGTGGCATTCGACAAAATACTTTTGCATGTCCATTGCCTAAACCACCTAATTGCTCTTTTTCACTTTAAATTGCTGAGTACAGAGAAGTTTTTATTTAATGTTGTAACTTCGTTTCACAAAGGACTGTGTTTGGGTTTTCTTATGAAAAAATTGCCATTTCTATCACTCATTATGAGTCTTTCAGGATATGCCTTTTTAACATTTTATTTGTACCAGTTATGGCTGCGCCTATAAAATACCAGTTGAAATCTATTCACTAAAAATAGAAAACTGCAGATTTGGTCAGCAGCAGAAACTTATTTGAGACACTAAAGGCACGTCTGGAAGCTTGAGGGTGGGAAGCCACAAGTGACTGGAGAGCCATGGAAGAGAGCACAGAAGCACAGTGAGAATTGTAAAAGAACAGAACATCTCTTTTGAGGAAGCTGCTCCACTTGAAGACCCACACAGCAGAGTGTTTAAGGTTATTGAAAAGAAAATAAAGTGCATACTCTGAAGGACAGACAGGTTAGGAGTGGTTCTCAGTACTGCTGCCTGCCTTCCAGCTGGAGACTTGCAGAGAATCTATAAAGCTCTGCTCTGACTAGTTAATGACTACTCCCTGGGCTTTGTGTTTTACCACCTGTAGTGTTTTTCTTCCCACTGAAACAATTACCTGGCAGGTCTGCTTTGGGCTCAGATCAATCAGTCCTTGAACCTCCTTTCCTCGCACTTAGCCATCCTTCCTTTGTTTTCTGGACCTGTCTTCCACACCAGGAACACACACTGGTTTGAGAACAGCTATGCACCAAGGCATTGCTTGTGAACAAAGTTGAAATTCGGTGAAACCAATTTCTGCCACATGTACCAGTCTGTTTCTAATGACACAGTCTTGATTCTTTATTACTAATGTAAGTAACTGAGTTGGCTGCCAGGCCATTACTTATTTTCTTTAATTAACCAAACCCAAAATCTTTCCAGGACGTGTGGTTGCAATTTTCAAGAGTCCTTTTCTGACCATGTTCTGTTTTATTTTACTTTCACATAGACATATGTTCTTCCTAAGCCATAAATTTCTTTGAATAAAGTAATAATGCTTTCTTATCCATTACAGGCCTTCACCACTGAGATAATCTGCCACTTGCTGTGAATATATTATTATATGTATTATCAAATTAGGAAGAAAACTTTTTGGTGGAGCAGGACCAAAAGAGCTGAGTGGACCAAACTGAGAGAGCAGGCAGCAGAGGACGTTGGTTCTGCGGGTAGAGGTGAGATGCAGGGCTAGGGAGGGCAGAAAGCTATTAATCCCTGCACCAACCACGGGCAGAGTGTGATACTACGGGGACAGGTGAGGTGGTTGTGTTTGCAGGGACATCGCGGCGGTGGTGCCGGGAGCCGCGATGCCACTAGATGTCCCTTGTCACCCAAGTAAGGTAGGCTGCTCGCCCCCATCCCTGCGGTGCGCGTGTATATGATGTAGTATTATAAAGAAACCAGTGTTCAAGATGTTAAATATAGAGGGAAATTACCTGCTTAGGAAAAATTCTTATATTAGCCTGCAAGGTAATATCGTGGGTAGCAAGGAGAAGGTTGCTTCTTTAGCTTCTTTTATTGGGTTTCCCAGCAGAAGGTGCTCTGTCATAAGGAGGTGTTTGTTCTGAAGGGATATTTCCACCAGGCTAGATCAGTGTTTCCTGATGAAAAGAAGCCACTGTAGGAAATGCTGGTTAGGTGAGCCTAACACCATGCTGTTGGCTAACTTTGCTAAATACGACACAGGCTTGTGTGGTGTGAGGTGGGGTCCTGGCAGCTCCCATCAGCAGAACGGGCTGGGGAAGGGGGGTAAGTACCTGCCAACATTTTATGCACCTTCTTAGTGATTGTACCATTTTAGACATGTTTATACTGAAAAATACCAGAAAATTAGATTACTGCTGTGAAAAGCTACTGGATGCAAAGCATTTTCTACTAGCAGGGTGTGAGGGGAAACCAACACATATTGAAGTAAAGAAATTTATCTCAGTCTGGTTCAGACAGAAGCCAAAAAAACCCTCCCAAACAAACAAGCTAAAAAAACCCGAAAAAACAAACCAACCCAACCAAAAAACAAATCCAACCCCCCCCAGCAACCCAAATTTCCTTCTCTTTGCAGGCCACTTCATGTGAACTGGGAGATCTGGAGCTGGCTGTTGGATACCCAGCAGAGACCTAGCCCTGCAGGGACAGCAGAAGCCATGTGCCAGGATCCTTGGTGTGGTCCCCAGCGCTACCTGTCCCCTTCCCTATGGATCACCCCAGGCTCAGTGCCTATACCTCAGTGGTGTAGCCATAGCCCCAAAAGCTCAGTGTGCCCTTACATAGAGAGGAAAGCGTTAGTGGGAGAGGGAGCAGCCTCTGAGTAAGCTGGGCTAATGTAGATATGTGCCATGGAGCAGGCAGAGCTAAGAGCATGTGTCTGCAACTCTTGCAGGCAGTGCCTAAGGGAGCACCCTTCCAAACCTGCTTCCCCTTGGCCTCCTGTTATGAAGTATGCAAAATTAATAATCAATATTAATTTTGATACCCAGGCAAAGATTGTTAATAACTATGAAAATTGTTTACTACCATTAAATCTCACCAGAAAACTTACTTACAATGTTTGAAATGCATGGTTTGAATACTTATACACACAGGGAAGAGACAAACTAGAACACTTTAATAGAATAACTAGCAAATAAAAACATTAAACTTAAATCTGGAAAGAGGTTCTTGGTTTCAATTATACCTCTCACCCACCAGGGGACTTGAGAGGCTCTTCTCTGCTACTAAGACAGAAAGACACAATAGAATCTAGTTACAGAATTTCTTACAGAGAGGCTCTGAATGTTTACTCACTAAATAGTATCAGACAGTACCCAAAACTCAAAGGGAATTCTGTTGGTATCTTGAGAGTTGTTGCAGGCAAAGCAGAGCATAACGTGGCAGAGCTCAGCAGGCAAAGCAAAACAAAAGCAAAAGCCAAGTGGCAAAAGCCTATTTATTGCTTGCCCAAAATGCAATGGCCCCTTGGAGCACAGAGATTTGCCAATCAGAATGGCACTTTGCCAAACCTGACCATATTAGGTGATGTCAGAAGCTTGCTTTCTGTTATTTGTGAAGTACAAGTCTGGGCAAGTCTTCTATTCTCCCTATGCTCTGCTTTCCCCCCCTCCCCCAGCAGAGGAAAGGGGACGATGGGATCATGCCTGGGCAAGCCAGGACATGCATCTTCCACGACACCTCCAACAACTCCTTTTTTGCTTTGCAGCCTGTGTCATCAAGCACACACAGCCCCATGTGAGCCCATGCTACTTGGCTATACAGTTTACACTGGCCATATATATGGCTTGAGACCATCCTTTCAGACAGTTGTGCTGGTCCTGTGTGCTGGAGGTGCTTTTGCCCCTCTGGACCAGTTTGGTAGCTGGGCTAGGACTGCCTGCAGCAGTGGGAATGTGCCAGCCTCTCCTGCAGCCCTCAAAGAATTAGTTCCTCCCTATGCCCTTGTGATGGTCTGGGAGTTCCCTGCTCCTCCCCCTCTATGAAAATCACCCAGGCTAGACTCAGCCGACTGGGAGTTAAGGACTGAAGCTCTATTTACAGCTTAGCACAATGTACAAGCAGATGTATACACAATAGACATGAATAGTTACAGAAATATATAAGGTAAAGGTAATACAGAAGCACAATACCCCTCCCAGAAATCAGAGTCCCCAGGAGGGGCTCCCAACCACCCTTCCACCTTCTTCCCACCCCTCTACCTTATCCCAAGGCCTGCCTTACGTGCAAGGTGAGTTTGGAGGATGGGCAAGGGGGGTTAGAAGCAGAGTGATGAGTTGGGTTACACAGCTGCAAAAGCCCAGGGAGAAGACACGCAGACTCCAACAGAGAATCTGTTGTCTATGTTTGTGTCCTTGTTTTTATACATCTCAGCAAGCCTATGAGTGAAGTAGACATCACCATTGTTTTCTTTTCACAGCCTGTCATCTAATTTTTTTTCATTAAAATATTCCAATTAGCCTCAAACCAGCACGGCCCTAGATGTGTAGCCATGTTTTCACTGGAACAGAAACTGTGTTTCCATATGTCCTTAGCTCTCATGGCTGGCACCTTGATGTGGACATCTGTGCCACTCAGCATGCCCGTGTCCTTGCAAAGACTCATATGAACTTGTGTTGAGCAGATCCTCCTGGTTTCCTGCGGTGCCTCAGGCGTCTTCAGTCGATACCACCGCTGCGTGCACAGTGGGGTGTGCATGCTACTCTGCTCTGAGAGCAGCGATGCCAGCTTATCTGCCCAGACAGCATCTAGCATGTTTTGAACATTTCTTGCATGTAAGTAATAAGTGATTGACTGAAATCTGTTCCTTTGGATGTGCTGCTGTGGTGCATGGTTGCACAAACCAGGTTGTTGTGCATTCAGAGTCTCGCCTGCCTGCTTGAATGACAGAATTGAAGCATTCATTGCTTTCTACTTCATTTAAACCTGTGGGAGCCTGTAGCACTCATCCTTCTTGAGTACCAAGGCATCCATGTGTGCTGCTTGCCAACTGGGGACTTCTTCACCAAGTAAAGTCTGCACAAATCTCTTAATAACAGAGGAACTACACAGAGATTATTGTGATTATAATTTGGCCAACGTAGCTTTTATTACTAATGGTGATGCTGGAGATGGAAAACCCAGCTTGATTTTCAGATCCCTGCTGGAAGTAATAAAATGAAGAAGAGCAAAATCTGTGAGTGTATTTGCTACCAAACCTTTGAAAAACACAAAAGTGGAACCCTGCCAGTGCTATCACTGGCAATTTTTCAGAGAGGAGCCTCACTCCAAGGTAGGATTAGAAGTGGAAGTGTATCTCATGTCTCTGACATTAGTATCATATTGTTGTGTACAAATGGAGGGTTTACAGTCATTTGACATTTGTTGGTTTCTACTGCAGTTACTGTGCACTGCTCTTATGCATTCAGAGTATTTTTGAACATCTTCCAATAATAGAATAATTGTTAAATAACTTCAGCTATTGTAAAAAAGGAAAAAAAAAAAGGTGTCAGTTTTGCTAATACAAAGAACTGACAAAAGAACCACTTCAGTGGAAGTACTCTTATAAAAATGGAGCAGCGCTCTTGGTTTTCTTTGTTGAGAACACTGGTGAAGGGAGGTTGGTTTTTACATAGTCCCTTTTGTTCATCCCTGGGCAATGGCAGAACTTGAGGCTAAATTCTGCTGACAGAAACATCTCCTCTAGTGGTAGCCAAGAATGGCATAATATCATATATAATCACAGCAAAACAAAAATGCCTAACCCATAGCTTGGATTTTGAATACCAGGATTAGCCTTCAGTACTAAGAAACGAGCCTGCAGTACTAAGAATAAATAAATTTTAAAAGGCTATTAAAATATTTTAAACAGAAAAAGAGATTCTTGATACAATCAGTAGCAAAGAGGAATGTAAATGTAATTTTACATTATTTATTTCACTCTCTCTTTTTATTTTTTTAAAATATTACTATATCCTTACCTCCTAGCTCACAACCACACATTAATTATAAATATAAGAAGCTCTAACTTCTTACCATGCTAATTAAACTGTGTGTCACATAGACACTTGGGGAGAATTTCCCATGCTTTCTAGTGTGAGTGGAAAGAAAGAGCCGCAGTGATCACTTTAAACTGGATTTCTTTCTAGTACCTTGCAAAAAGGCTTCATTGTATTTTGATTAATCCATGCTTGGTCCACCTCAGATGTTTCCATGGAAACAGAATTTTTTTCCTTGATGGCAACTGTTAGGCTTGAGAAGGCTCCTCACTGCACAAAACCACTCCGGCTCCTAAAGAACAACTTGCTGGAAATTTAATGTGCATAAACAAAACTCCCAAATTCCTTCTTAATATTGTTGGTGTCAATGCTAATAGAGAAGTATTTTCTTAATGACACACAGTGGTGCCTTTCCACTCACAAGAAAATAGGATAACAGTGCCAGTCTTTCCACCACAGGAAAGCGCTTTTCCTGAGCTACAAAAAAATAAGCCTGCAAGCGTTCCAACATCAAATTTGAAGAGTTCTGATATGTGGATATTATTTCCTTCTGGATACAAAAATTACCACTCAGTGACTGTTTAAATTTAGCTAATTTTATTTTGCAGATTGGCAATAATGTGGAGAAATTGTTCTTGTGTGCCATACTTTAGGCTATGGATTTTGGATATTTTTTTGGGGGGGGGATGGGTGGGGTGGAGTGGAAAGGAGGGGTTGGGTTTTTTTATGGACTTCTTTTTCTCCAAAGGAAAAAAAATATTCTTTTAATGCTTGCAGTAGCATTAATTTAATGCAGCAACATGAAACATAACTTCACTGCATTTAATGCAGTAGCATTAAAAGTGGTATTTTGAAGAGTTGTTGAAAATCAACCAACAGAGGGAGTGTTTGTGTGGTATCATTATTTCAGCCAAGTGGTTAGAATCGTGGTCATTATTTCCACCAGTAATTTTGCACAACGTATTTGTTATGTAAAATTATTAGAACTCTTGACCATTCATAAAAATAGCAAATGTTTTGGTTTGGAGTTGCTTAATTTTCAAATAATCCTAACATCTGCTGACAGTACAAATAGCTATTTTAAATTTATTGTCAGGTTTATTGTTTGGAAAACTAGACCAGAGAGTATTTGGTTGAGAAGTAATTATTTGTCAAAAAAGACAACGAAGAAAACAGTTCCAACACCTCAAATTTATGTTTGGCTTTTGACTCACCATGCAGAAGTGAAGCACAGAATGTAAACATTTTTATTACAATAATGACCTGACACTAGTGATTGTGTTAGAGCAGAGAATGGAAAAAATTGTATTGATTTCTTTTTTTTTAATTCCATCTTTGTTCATCGTTGCAGGCAATTTGCTAAATGTAGAAAGGAAAATCACTCTGAGAGCAAAACACAGTTTGAAAAACAAAGCAAAAGAAAACAAACCCAGAAGCCTTAGTATTTCTTGGTACCTCTTTTATGTTACCACATCACATATGTTTGGTTGTTTATTATTGTTATTGTTATTATTATTGTTGTTGTTGTTACCATTATTGTTATTATAATTATTAATTATATTGCTGCTATTATTATTAATAGTATCATTGTTATTATTGTTATTGTTTATATTGTTAATATTATTAATATTATTGTTATTATTGTTGTTATTGTTGCTGCATTATTGCTAAATTATCGCATCTTGTGTTCTACCCTAACTTTTCTTCTTCATCTTTTGGGACACTTACTTTCAGCTACTCTATATAACACCTCTATATTTGCAGCAAGAGGTGTAAAAGGATTGTTAATTCTGTGCAGTGTCTCAGCAGATTGGAGTCAGGTACCCAACTGAAAAAACATGGGAGGCTGTGCAGCACTTAAGAACAAGGCAGAAAAATGAGATAGCTAAGGACACCAGTGCCTGGCTGAAGCCATTTGAGGGAAACTCGAGGAGAGTTCAGGGCTGAACATCCCTCTTGGCTGGGGAATGTGACAATGCTCAAAGTGGTGACATAGTCAGGACCTGGTGGTGGTGTACTGCAAGTTTAGTTTGGAGAACTGGGTTGTGCAAAGCCCAGTTTCCTTGAAGACAATATTGCTCCCTTATAGGTGGGGCTGTTTTCAGAAGTGCTCATTTTGAACATCCTGAGAATCCTGTGTAAGATATCTGGAGTTAGTAAGGTCTTCCAGTCAGCAAGAGGTTTTGGGTTTTTTTTTCTTGATACTGTTTTCCCCATTGGGATGTAACTGTTTTATCATTTCTCCTATCCTCTGGAATTAGTGACCCCAAGAATCTGCACTGTCTGAGACTCTTGGGAACAGCAAGACATGGAACAATATTAGATGGCATTAATGCTGTCTTAAAATTAGAGGGGGAGCAGCACAGTCTGCAGCACTGCCATGAGTGGCAGAGGGAGAGCCCTATTTATATGCCAGCAGGCTATTCTGGCTGTGCTAACACTGGGAGTGAGCAGCTGTGAGAAAAACAGAGAATCAGTGATAGTACACTCTGAAATGGAAATGATAGCGAAACGCCATATGTGTTGACTAAGTAGTACTGTCAGCACCCTCGTTTCAGTGCTCTGAAGAGTTTAGCTTCCAACTTGCTTGATGAATTTTCACAAAATTGCTCTGTCAGATAGCAGTCTCCAGAAGTCTCTGGAAATGCAGCCTTGGGACAAGGCTGGTCAGCAAAACTCAGTCTTGAATGCTGCTGAAAGAGCAGGCAAGACTGTAAATACTTGCTTTCCTCGTTAGAGACCTCATTAACAAATGTACATATCATCAATTACCTGATCATGAGGTTCTTATGTGAGGACTATGCAGGTGGAGTCCTGCTTGCAGGACCAAGGATTGCAATGTTTACTTTCACCTTTTATAGTATTAAAACTACTATGAAAACTAAATATATGTCCCCATGACAAAACTGCTTTTCCATAGGCTCTGGTTTCTTATCTTCCTACCATAACACCAGTTATTATCAATAGTTACCTGACATCTCCAGGCTCCAGCTCAGAGGCACCTGCCACAACCCTGGATGCAGCTGTGGCCATGCAACTCTTCTGGCATGGCCTCCCACATTACCTAGCCTGGAGAGCTGGCAGAGCCTTGTGACAGCCATCATCCTGCTCCTGCTTCCTTCCTCCTTCCTCTTGCCTGCAAATCCTAGTGGAAATTGCTCCTCAGACCAGGCATTGTCCTCAGCACATCTGGGGGCTTCATCCTTTCTGCCTGTGCATTGTTCTGCTAGTGTGTCTCAAAAATGCCACCATGCTTTCTATTACTTGCCATGGGAGAAACAGATGATTCCCTGCCCAGAAGGCCTGGGAACACACAGACATACTTTCATGCTTAAGACGCTGAAGCAACCTAGGTCAAAGGTATATGACAGCTTTACTGTTCCCCACCTGCCTTTTTCATTAATTCTCATTTTCTATCTCAGGTTCATGTACTTGGGCATAACAGCAAATTCTGCCTCTAACATCAGATGTTTTCCCAGTAACTCTAGTGTTTAATTAACCCTGGCAGTTTGCTGTCTATTAGCTTCTCAAAAAATGTGTGCATTTATCTCGTGGGGAACACCAGGTACGTGCCAGAATCCTGCCAATGTATTCCTTTTTTTCTTTTCCTTTTTTCCTTTTTTAACATTTTTCTTCCTTTTTCTTTTTCTTTTTTCCTTTTTTCTTTTTTCTTTTTTTGCCTTTTTTCTTTTTAATTTTATCTTTTTTCTTTTATCCTTTTTAATTTTATTTTCTGTTTTCTTTTTTATTTTTTTCTCTTTTTTCTTTTTTAATCCTTTTTCCTTTTTTCTTTTTTCTTTTTTTGCCTTTTTTCTTTTTAATTTTATCTTTTTTCTTTTATCCTTTTTAATTTTATTTTCTGTTTTCTTTTTTATTTTTTTCTCTTTTTTCTTTTTTAATCCTTTTTCCTTTTTTCTTTTTTCTTCATTTGTTCTTTTTTCCCTTTATCCTTTTTTCCTTTTTTCTTTGTTTTTCTTTTTTTTCTTTTTTCCCTTTTTCCTTTTTTTAAAAACTTTTTCCTCTTTTCTTTTTAAAATTTTTTTCTTTTCCCTCCTTTTCCCTTTCTTTTCCTTTTCTTTTTTCCCTTTTTCCCTTTCTTTTTTCTTTCTTTTTTCTTTTCCTTTTTTCCCCTTTTTCCTCCTTTTTCCCTCCTCTTTCTTCCCCCTCTTTTTCCCCCTCTCTTTTTTCCCCTCTTTTTTTATTTCCTCCCCCGCCTTTTTTTCCCTTTTTTAATTCTTTGTTTGTTGTTGTTGTTGTTACTTTGGTGAAAGGAAAATCAAACAATCTTGTGATCTGTTTGCAGAATAAGGTGTGGACCGGAACCAACTAAGTCCTTTTTTTCTTCAAAACAGAGATGTCTAAAGATGTTTAAGTCTATGTTTCTGACTTAAAATCCATAGGATGCAGATACATAGTAAAAATTCTAACAAATCTGAGAATCTAATGATGCTAGGAGCAACCCAAGAGATTTCCAACTCTGTAATCAGTTTAGGTATCCAGTTCCCACTGATTGTCGAGGTTGCCTTATCTTACCATGGCTCTTTAAAGGTCTTGCTTAAAGGTTAAACACAAGAGGTTCCTTGCTGGCGTTGATGAATAGGGGTAATTGGCCATCATGAGGCAGCAGCAGCTGTGCCCGGGAAGGTTGTCAGTGGGAAGGTGCTCTGGATGAAGTTAAGCACAAGGTTTGGGGCTACAGTTTTAGAGGAGTCTGCAGCCACCGCTTTCATCTTAATTGGCTTCTTATTCGGGATTGTCATTTTCCAGCTGGTAAATTCACAGATTGTGGAAATCCAAGGTGAGAACTAGGGCACTGAAACCAGCTCCCCAGCAAGATTCCTCTGATGAATTGGATTCCTCTTGCCTCGCCACGAGCAAAGAGCAGTGATGCAAGAACAGTGGCTTCCGTGAAGAACCACAGTTCAGAGGGCAAAACCATAGGCACATGCACATAGTTGTGTGGTTAATTGTGAACATGCAGAGCGTGTTCTGAAAGTGTTGCATAATGTGATGACTAGCTCCTGTGCTGTAAGCTCCTGGGGCCATTGCTGCTGTATGAGTGTACACGTTAGCCATATGGCCAGTGCAGACAAAGTTCTGTTCAGGAAAAATGGGGCAGTCAATAATTTGACCTGAGTTCACAGCTTCCTTACAGGCCACTGAATTTGTCAGAACTGTATTTGCTGAAAGCATGCTTATGCTAGGGCCCATAATGGGATTTGCAGATTTGGACTGAAGGAAACAAACTCCATGACTTTATTTTTCAATTTTCTTTTTAACAGCAGCAACATCTACCTATCTATCTATCTATCTATCTATCTATCTATCTATCTATCTATCTATCTATCTATCTATCTATCTATCTTAACACCAGCAACATATATTATCCTGGCACCTTTAAAAGCAGGTCATGCTTTTGCATGCCTCCAACTCGAGAATCCTAAAAGAGTCATTAATTCTTCTAAACATCCATCTTTTGCATATTGGTTGCTTTGAAGTGGGATTTGTAGATTTTGACTGAAGGAAACAAACTCCATGACTTTTTTTTTTAATTTTTAATTTTTAATTTTTTTTTTTT
>WBNM01003953.1:0-11468 GCA_013399055.1 Ramphastos sulfuratus | reverse complement strand
TTTTTTTTTTTTTTTTTTTAAAACAACAGTAACATATATTATCCTGGCACCTTTAAAAGCAGTTCATGCTTTTGCATTCTTCCAGCTCAAGAACCCTAAAGAGTCATTAACTTTTCCGTTTTTGTATATTGGTTGCTTGGTAGTGCTGTGAACTGAGTAGCAAAGTAGCTTTGAATGAGAATAAGTGAGCCCAGAAGGGACCTTTGGAATCACCATTCTTCAAAAGCTGTTGCCATGCCAGGGAAAGGAAAATAGTTAAAGAGACCTCTTGGTGATAGTGCTTGAAAGCATAGTGTGTATGAAGAAAAGAGAATGACAATCTTACAAGAAAAAAAAAAAAAAGGAAATTTTAATCATAAAGTACTAAGTAGTCTTCATTCCAAGCTTTCTTTAAGAGTTATCCTATTTCATGCTCAGAATTTTTGACCTTGTTTTTCTAAGTGGTTTTTATGCATGAGTTCCAACACCTGGAAAGGTTACAAAAGTTCATAGGTCCAGTCCAGACCACTGTTGCATGTTCCTTAGCCATCTTGTATTCAGCTTCTTCTTCACTTTCTCATACTGTGTGACCCATGGCTATGTGCTCAAGCTCTTTCTTCACTTTAAGAACAACCTGTGGAAATACCTAATTGTCATTAATGGGCTTTAAGGACCTTGATCAGACAGCCCCACCTGTGCCTTCGAATCACATCACAGCCTGGGGGCCATTTCAGCTCAACCTGGGGCTGCTGGTCTTTTCCTGAGCTCTGCTGTGAGATAATGGTCTCCAGTTTTCTCTCCTAGATGGCTTTTTGTCCTGTCTTGTTTCTTGCTGAGCTGTAGGCTCTCAGTAGACATCATTACCAGCCTGCCATGGTCAGCGCTGTAGGTTTGTGTGGAAGGCTGGATGGCAGAAGGTGAAGTCTGGCTTCTTCTTAATTGCCTTTTGGGCCAGCTGTGCAAATACCTCTCTGGAGGTCGTGTTACCAAATACAGCGAAGAGACTCCCCAAGAGCAATGAGGTGTGAGGACTCAGGCATCTCTTTATCTCAGCGCTGGACACGTAGGAGATCACTGCACGTAAGTGTACCAAAGCCAGTGAAATTCAGAGAATATCTGCTCATCTGTCACACATAATGGTAATTTTTCTAAGTGATTAGCATATTCATGTTAGTTTGTGCAGTCTTACATAGGTAAATCTTCTCCACCCATGCTCCTTATTTACTGTGTGGGTCCCCCAGTGTTTGTTTGGGGTCTCCATCCTATTCCTCCCTATGGCTTTAGCTGAACAACTTCTTTGTCCATGCTCTTTAGGCTGTCTGATATGGTCAACAAGACAAACCAACCCCACAGTCAGTTGAAACCACTTTGCTCTTCTTAACTTCCTTTTTTGTCAAGCCCACAGGTACAATATCTTATTGTTTACACATTTAATTAGTTTACACAATGGATGCAATCTATGAGGGTTACATATTCCTAAATGTTCCTAAATTCCTATGGTGTAAATGGGAGGCTGACTCCCTATCCAGTGTCTCCCAGGATGGCAAGATGGCTGTTGTTACCTGCTAGTACTTAGCATATAAATCAGCAACTATTTTTATATCCTGCATATGAAAGAAAATTAAGCCAATATTGACTATTCTTATTGTATTATAATTTTTTTTTCCATTGTAACTTGTGTTTTGCTAAATTTTGTTCAGTGGAAATTGCTGCTTCCTCTAGTGACAAGAAAAAAATTCCTTGGATGTTAAGTAGATTTGCTGAGTGCCATCTGAAATACCTTAAACAGAAGGTCTTAATTAATTTTGAGTGGGGCTTATTTAATCTTTTGCAGCCCCAAAACGTCAGACCTCAACCCCCAAATTCCATGTTTAGTTTCAAAAATCTTCTGTAATCAGAAGTTTAACTCAATCCCAGGTTTTATTTTGTTTCTCATTTAGCTGGGCAATGTTATTGGGTGCCTGTAATATGAGTCAAGCCACATGAAAGCTGCTAGTCTTTCATGCCAAACATTCCCTTCTACACTTAATAGGGGGAAAAAAAAACTTTTTTAATAGAAAGCAGCAACGAATAAAGGAGGGACTGCTGCAGGCTCTTGGCAGTACCAAGTAAAGCGTCCTTGACTAAAGGCACAACACTTAGGATGGTTTTGAAGGCATGAAGTATGTCCACACAGTATTCTCCAAGCCTGGGCTTGCTCCCTGTAAGCTGGCCAGGAGAGCCAGCTGTGGTGTGGAATTGCTGTAGCCTGTTGGATGTGGTGCATGCTGGAGATGCTTAGCTTTGCCTCTTCACTGAACTGGTGTGTGGCCTTAGGGCTGCGCGCAGGCACGATACTGGGGGTGTTTAGCCTGGAGAAGAGGATGCTCAGGGGTGACCTCATTGATGTCTACAACTACCTGACAGGAGGTTGTAGCCAGGTGGGGTTGGTCTCTTCTCTCAAGCAACCAGCAACAGAACAAGGGTACACAGTCTCAAGTTGTGCCAGGGGAGGTCTAGGCTGGATGTTAGGAGGAAGTTCTTGACAGAGAGAGTGATTGGCATTGGAATGGGCTGCCCAGGGAGGTGGTGGAGTCACCATCCCTGGAGGTGTTCAAGAAAAGACTGGATGAGTGCCATGGTCTAGTTAATTGGCTAGGGCTGGGTGATAGGTTGGACTGGATGATCTCGGAAGTCTGTTCCAACCTGCTTGATGCTATGATACTGTTTTGGCATAGGCCTCAAGGGAGCAGCAGCATGGCTGCTGGCAGTGCCCTTCTCAGAGCTCAACTGGTGAACCTAAATGCTCTTTTTGCACGGTGTTTTGGTTTGGTGGGTATGTAAGATAAAAGCTTTCTGTGGAGAAAAATAAATCAGCTCTACAGACATCCAGTGAAAGAGGCCTTCCTGATGAAAGATGTAAGTTTGCTCAGTTGTCTCCTTGTCTTGTGAACTGTCATGTCTGAACACTTCCAAGTCATGTAGGGTGTGTGCATCACAGCTGTCTTATGACCTGACCTGCAGATCACATTTTGTGTCTTAGCCTTGGCCTGTAATATACACAGTGACCCTCCAGATGATTTGTGTGGTAGGTCCTCTGTTAGTATTGTGAGCAAAAGTGGTGTGCTAAGGACTGATGGGGGACTCTTGAGAGTGGTGAGAGAAGAGCACACTCAAAATCTGATCTAAGAGTGGACTCATAGAATCATAGAATGGTAAGGTTGGAAAGGAACTCAAAGCTCAGCCAGTTCCAACCCTCTGCCATAGGCGGGGACACCTCCCACTAGAACAGGTCACTCAAAGCCTCATCCAACCTGGCCTTGAACACCTCCAGGGAGGGAGCAGCCACAACCTCCCTGGACAACTCCAGGAACTGGAGATACCAGCACCCCAGATATCGACCTGTCTCCTTTGAGGAGTTTTACAGATCATGCTGGGCTTCCTGTCACAAACACCCAAGCAAGTTTCAAATTAGATTTAGATACATGTACAAAATCATCCCTTCTCTGTCCTGATCTCACTTAAGAAGCTGGCGACTACCCAAGCTATAGCCCATGCTAAACTCAATACGGTTTGCTTATGGCTAGGTCTTGGGAGAGACTGGGTTGTACTCAAAGATTCTGCACGAGCTTCTAACATTGAAAAAAGTATAATTGCATGTAAACTGTGCTGTTTCAAGGGCATATAATTTTCTCATTGCCCTTGTGGCCCATCAGAAGTTTGGCAAGAGGCAGATTTCCCAGCTGAAGGCTATTTTCCAATTAGACTTCTGGTATCTTCTTCAAGGCCTAGGAGTCCCAAGGCAACTCACATTAAAGGTCACTACAGTTTTGTTTAATGTGAATTTATCTTTATGGCCCTGCTCTCTGGAACTGCTGAAATGATAGCTGAAGTATGAACGAAGCATGGCAAAATCTCTCAGAATCTCTGAGCTTTACATCCAGTGTCTATCATCCTTGCTTGTATGTGGCAAAAAGTGGTTCCTTTCCTGCACGAAGGGGGCCCTTTGCTCATGACACCTTTTCTGTGAAAGCTGAACATGCCAGAGATTTTTTCCAAGTAAAATAAAAAAAAAAAGTTCCTTGCTTTTCTCATATTAGCTATATATTCTTACAGACATTGTCAGAACATTGAAATATCTGTGACCAAAGCCTAGGCGTGACCCAGCTGGCATCAAGCTTGGTGGCATCAGCACCAGGGCAAGCAGGCCTGTGTTTGGCCCCTTGCCCATTCAGGCTCCCTGACCAGGGTGGGGCATGGGACAGAAGAAAAGCACCAGTGCTGCTGAGGCTCTGTATGCAGATAGAATGAGCATGTTGTGAGCTGATAGGGCCAGTGAAAGGGGAATAATCAACAGTCAACCTATAGGCTTAACCCACTGCATGCAAAGAGGGCTTAGCTTTGATGGTGCAGTGATCAGAAGCATTTATGTAGCTGCACAGAAACAGGACTAATGTTCTTTCCCTTGACAGCCCAAAGAAATACAGAAGTGCTCCCACTGCTGAAGGCTGGGTGAATTATTCCAGTGCTAAGTCACTGGGAAAATGAGTTCAGTTTCATTCTAGACCTATTTATTTCCAGCATGCTGAGACTGACTCACTTTTGGGAACACTTAAGAATATTTGTGTTCTGTGAGGTGCCACAAGTAATAGATTTATGAAGGTGTGATACACTGGTTTGAGGCTTTCAGTGACTCACATGCCTTATGACTGTCTTCTACATAAAACCTTCATTAGAGAAAATCTATAATTCACTCCCCACATCTTACCAATAGTGTGAGACTACTGCCATGCAAAACACAAAATACTTGTATAGGCTGTGGAGTCCCCACTTTGACCTGTTGTTTAGATCTCAGTTTATTCTGCCTATAATTATTACCCATCTCTCCAAGTTATTGCCTGTTAATGATGTGTTTGTTTCTTTGGTCGAAGAGTTTAATGCCAATGTATGTTCCAGTCACAGTTTATCTCAGACTCTTTAATCACCATAAGAGCTACCATAATGTCTGGTCAAGTAAATCTCATTTTGAGCTTTCTATTTTTTTCTTTCCCCTGAGGGAATGCATTTTCAATTAAATTATGCCTTTAAAATGTTGGAGCATATTACTGTGGCTTATCATTCTGCCCAGAGCAAAATAGCTTCCAGCAGACCTCAGATAACCAGTTCAGCATCTCTTCTTCCTTCAGCTTAAAGCAGGGTTCTAAATGCTGGTTTGTTCTCAGCAATGTCACTACTGGACATGAGGCTAGAGCAGGGAAGTTGAGTATTTGTTGGTGTGATTTGTGAGTCTCCCAAAACAATGATTCTGCAACTTGAATGCAGCTCTTGTTAATTTTATCATCTACCTGCTCCTCCCAAATTCGGATCTGCACTGGCACTGCAGGGCTGACCCTCTGAAAAATGTCACTGTTATCTGCTCTTACACTCAAGCTTGTCTACAGGCAAAAATAGTGCTGCTCAAAATCTCCTGCTATTCAGCACTGTGTGTGCGTGATCAGTGTCCTCAATTCTTGCATAACTTTAGAGGACATGGACTGGGAATCTTTTCTTTCACATTAAGCAGAGGGTCTGCTGGGGAAGGTGCTTGATGGCACTTCCAAGTTACTCATTGAGCACTTGTAGCAATGCAGGCCTGGTGTCCATGCTTAGCATGAGGTATAGCTTCACAAGTGAGATCAGGACAGAGAAGGGATGGTTTTATACACCTATCTAAATCTAATTTAATTTGAAACTTGCTTGGGTGTTTGTGACAGGAAGCCCAGCATGATCTGTAAAACTCCTCAAAGGAGACAGGTCAATATCTGGGGTGCTGGTGTCTCCAGTTCCTGCAATTAAATTGCTTCTGCTGGTGTCCCCAGTTTCTGTGGTTAAGTTGCTTTCAGCACCTGAATTTGGCAGAGTACAAAAGCCACATGGACAGGTCAAAGTGAGCGCAGATGGGGCCACTGAGATCTACTTTCTGAAGTGCTACGTGATAAAAATTTTCTACAACTCTGAAACGTGCTTTAAATGTGCTTGTTCCTGGGTTAGCTGTGCCAGTGCTTGCTTGCAGCTCAGCCCATGTGTCAGGGTCAGTATTGTCTACCAGACCATCTTCCAAACTGGCAACATGTTTTGGTCAATCAACCAAATGTCAGAAAACTTAGCAGATAATACAACCTGAAGTGGTAAATGCTGAATAAGCTTTCTAGAATCATGTAAGTCTGTGGACATGGGTTTAAATGTGAGAATTCTTGCTGAGTACTGTTTTGTGTGGTAATTGTCGTCTCAAGGATGACACTTCCCAGATGGGGGTTTTTGGTTGCATATTTTGTTGTTGTTGTTGGGTTTGGTTTGGTGGTTGTTGCTGTTTAGCTTGAGTGTTTCTTCTTGTTGGTTTTCTTTTTTTTTCTTTCCTTAATAGTTCTCTTGTTGTGTTGGAGCTTCTTTGCATTACATTTTATATATTCTTGCATTACATCTTAATATTCTTTTTTATCGATTCTTTAAATAAGAAGACTAATTCTTTAAATAAGAAATGTGCTCGCAGCATCATATTCACTGTTAGAATTGCACAGGAGTATCTCTTATCATGCAGATAGTGGAGTCCATGCTTGTTATCTGCAAAAGTTTGGATAAAATCTGTTTGAATCTCCTCTTCTTTCACTAGATGAGAATGCTGCACGCAGTAGTAGCAAGCCTGGTATTAGACCAGAAAAGGAAATACTTGGCAGCTATGTGATAGCAAACTGAGTTTGTGTATGAGGGGGGATACCAACAAAGAAAGAGCATGAGAGCCATGACTGGAGTTTTGTTGCAATCAGTAATTTCTTTCTTGCTTTCCTAGCATGTTGTGCTATAAGTAAGGCACACACAGAAGATTAGATGTGTATTTGTAATGGCATCGCAGTTCTGTTTTCTCTTCCTCCAAGCCTTCACTAACCACCATCATTTTTTTTTTTAATTGCTGTAGGAGAGGTTTCTACTTTTCCACAGTTATGTAGATAGAAGGAAATCATTAATTTACAGGTACTCATTGATCTGTCAGGAATGGACACAGTTGTATTTCACAGGGCTGCTGTGGTTGATTATGGTCAAGTTGTCTGCTGGTTGTTCAGATTCTCTTTGGCATTGCTTCACAGCTATGTCCCTAGTACATTGGACTCACATTTCATATTCAGCTATGAATTCTTGCTTGGTATTTTGCAGAATCTCAGTCTGGATTTAAAAGCTTCTATGTCAGCTACTAGTTGAGCTCTTTTGAAGCACTCATAATGGCATTTGACACCCCTGATTTTTCCTTTAGGAGAAACCAAGATGGAACCTGAATTCCTTACTAAAAGATCTGGTAAAAGCTCCCTTGTTTGTCCAGCTTGGGAAAGATTTGCTGACAACTTTATTCCCCTTGCTGATGCTCCACAGCTTCCAGCTGTTTACATGTAGAAGTTTTAGTAGCATTGGAACCAAAAACCTTGGTTTTTTAGTAGCATTGGAACCAAAAACCTTGAACAAGGCAACTGCTGTTCTGCACAAATAAATTCCAAGGAAACCAGTTAGTTTGTCGACATCACTAAATCTTGTCTGAGCTTTCTGTATACAAGACACAGTATTGCTAAAGCTATTGCTAGGGGTTCCTAAGTCCAGCTGTGCAATAGCTCCATGCCCACTGGTTCATCTAGCTGTGGGGCTGAGCATGTATTTCCAAGAGGTGTGTGCACAAACACATGTAAGCAATGCACTCACACGTACAAACAGCAAGTTCCACAGATGACCAGAGACAGAAATGCTCATTGCTCATACAAAACCAAACAGCACCAAAAGCATGATTTTGTTCCCATTTCTGGCTGATCAAGATGAAGGTCTGCTAGTGGGAATTACATATTTTATATTCAATGTGGAACCATCCCGTTGACAGCCTTAAGACACTCATTCTGCCCTGTAAATGGCTATTGGGTCATATACGCTCCATCTGCCTCATGTAAGAAAATTTATTTATTGCCCTACATGCATATGTGTCTCTCAGTTGACCCAGTGGTCTCTCCAGCATTTGGTCCAGGTCTCCTGGTCCTCATGGTAGCTGGCACCTCTGTATTTCAAAAGGGCACACCTGTGTACTCTAGCCCCTTACCTTCCTTACTGGCTGTCCTGCTTGATACTCACTACTGATGGCACACTGACACCTGCACCTTTGTTTGTTGAAGTTGCTGCTGCAGCTGTGGTGGAGGACAGGGTGATAAGGTGCTACATTAATACTGCCCATCCTTGCTTGCATGTGACTGGATGCTTCTTCCCCTCTTCTACCTCTTTTATACCAAGTGTGTTTTTTCTCCAAACCCTCTTGTCCCCTCCCTTCTTCCATCTGCAGTCCCTCTGCTAAATATCTCATTACAAAACCTGTGCAATCCCCAAATTAGCTCTTCCCCTCCGTCCCCTAGTGAGTTTTATACTCCTGTACGAGGTACCCTGCCCCTCACTGTTGCTAGATGTCTCTCTGGCTCCTGTGACGGGGCTCCTCTCTGTTACCAGGTCATTGAGATTTCCTCTGTGCTCCTTTGTGTTCATGGAAATGAGCATTTTGTCGTATAGCCTAATACCTAGTATAGTTCAAAGGCTCGTTGATGGTTGGGAATGGTTGGAATGGGCTTCTGGAGACACTGAGCTGTGCATTAACTTCATAGTGATTAGGACGGTCCTGGCGACAACAGTCTCTGAATTCACCCAAACGTTATTTTTCGGTTGTAAATATATTGATTATTTGAGAAGCTGTTTCCTTGAGTGACTGCTTGGTTAGCTCAAAGTGGAGGGAGTTGCCTGTGGTACTGCAAACTTTGTCCATAATGCAGTCTCAGTCTTGGTTTGCTCTTGTAAATGATTGTGGATAATGCAAGACTGGCTGAAAAATTCTGTTGAATAATGAATCTTCATTTTCTGTTGTTTGGGTTTGTGGCTGAAGAGCTGCACCTTACACTTACATAATTAGCAAACATAACAGAAGAAAACAGTAATAATTAGGTAAGTGAAGAAGCAGTTGTTTGGTAAGGGTTGCAAATGAAGCCAGACTAGATACAGTGCTTGATTTCACACCCTACACCCCACACCTCAACTGCATGGAGAAGCAGTCTGCAGGGAGAGCTTTCCATCATTTGAGACTTGGTCAGCCATCTGGTAGAGCCACAATCCCTTTACAGACAGTAAAACCAGAAGTTTGGCTGTCATCTTCACTGCAACATTTTGTGCCACCCCTCCTGCATCTTTTATTTGCCCAATATTTCATGAGTCCTTCAGATCTTCTTTAGGTACTTTTTTTTTTTCTTGCAGGAAAAGATATATTCTGCCTTTTAATACAGTATCATCAGCAAGCTTGGAACCTGGTGACTTCCTAGAAATATCTCTCTTGTCCTTTGTCAGGGTCATTGCTGTCCTATTTGTTCAAACGAGTGGCATCAGAAGGGTTTTTAGGGGTTTTAGAGTGGGTTTTTTTTTTTTTTGTTTTGTTTTTTTTTCTCCCCAGGTTGGTGTTGGGTTGTTTTTTCGTTTGGTTTTTTTTTTCTTTTTTTAGTTTCTGATGGTATTGATCTGTAACATTTTGTTCTTACTCAGATTTTGGCAGCAACCAGTACTCAACTGAGATTACAGATCTGAGCTTGCAGATGGAGAATATTCCTTCAATTTATGTCCTTAGGTGACGCTAGACTGGCATAAGAATTTTCTGCAGAGATTTAAATCATGCTTCTTCCATTATTGTTTGGAAAGGCATTGACCTGGTTGTTTCTCCCTCTATAGTTTCACAGGTATTGTTTATATTTCAAGATTGCAATGCCTTTGTACATTATTGTGGAATAATTTGTTTTCCTCAGACCAGAGAAGTGCTGGGAGCTATGCAAGCCAAGCTCATATTGTGGCACTTGTTTCTGTGACCATCTGAGAAAAGCAGCTCTACTGAATCATACCAGTAAATCTCTCTGCCTTAATTTTTTCACTTTAGAGGATGCTGCCATTGACTGAATGTGAAAATATCTTGGATGCTGTGTGAAGAAAGAAAATATTTTTGCTCTTTTCTATTTTCTACCTTTCAAAACTTATAGCAGTAGACATTGTCACTGAAAGTCGGGAATGTAGCCTTAAAGAGCAGGCATTCTTTGTTCTGGTACCAGGATGCATGGGGATAGCTCTGCCTATGGGCACAGTGAGAAAGCATCAAGCTTCTGGTTATTTAGATAAAAATGTTATGTATTCATTGGATCTCCTATTCTACACTAAGCACTTCGAGGGATCACCTTACATAAATATCCTCCTCCTTGTGCACATTCTTTTCATCTTCAGAGGTGGTTGTGGTGGTCCCAGGTGGTTGTGGTCTCCAATATTACAGATGTTTGCAGGTCAGCCTGTTCCTCTTCTTCCTTATATGGAACTCTTTTGGCTGATTTATAGATTAGTTGTATAACACTTGTTTTACTTCATGCTCACATACAAAAATTATGGATGCTACTTGTAAGGACCATGAGGAAAGTTTTTCAGTTACTAAGGCATGGTTGCAACAGATCATAGCATTTTAGACAGTAACTCTTGTGTGTAGATGAGCCATGTCCTTAAGCATGTGCTGAAGCATTCAGTGAGAAGAAGAGAGGCTTCATTTCAGCGTTGTGGGTTTTCCTCTCTTCTCCTTTTCCTGGAGCAGGTGCAGGGAGAGCTAGAAGCAACCTCTTGGTAGTCCCCAATTAATCAGCAGGGTTGAAACAATGAGTGGAATTGAAGACAAGTGAACATTTTGTTGAAGTGAACTCTTCAGGCCACAACTCTCCCACCTCTCTTGTGTGTAGTTTTATTTGGTGCTGCTAAGTCTGGATTTGTATCTTCTGGAACTGGGATTACGATTTTTGGGAAAATTTATTAACAAAACAACAACAAAAAGCAAATCCACATACTTGTATGTTTTGTATTTTTCTTTAAAAAACAATAAATTCCAGTGCAAATTTAAAAATTAGTTATTTGGGACTTGTCTCCAGAAAGAAGACAGTGCTTCAACAACATCCAGTAATTGTGTATTTGATAACCAAGATAATTTCAGTTAAGATTAAGGAAAATTGTTCACAGGTAATGAATTTTTAATAACTTAGGAAGAAATGGCTTAGTCCTGTATTTCCTTAGCTTTACAATATATATGATGCCATTGAGGTCAGCACTTCAAATAAAACCACTGAGGAGTACCTAAACAGGAAAGAAAAGCATCATAAGTTCACAAAAAGCATAAATGAACAGGAGATAGAAAGCCTGTGAGCATGTCAAGTTGAGCAGGGAGAAAATAAGATTGTAATTAAAGAGCTAATGGGGTAAATCAGAAAAATGCCTTAGGGAAATTTAAAAAAAAAAAAAAAAAAAAGACTGACAAGTTTAAGAAAATAACAGGGCATATCTGAATATTCTGAATACTTGATGGACAAAGAACAAATACTGAACACTGCTCAATAGAACTATGCACTAGATAAAGCTGCTTCCAGAAACATCTGATTGTATATTTCATAGAATCATAG
>WBNM01003952.1:0-17575 GCA_013399055.1 Ramphastos sulfuratus | reverse complement strand
CATAGTAGAATCTGTGTGTTAATTGTAAATATGTTTGGAGGAATTTTCTTTATTTAATAAAAATATCTAATATTTTCATATCAGCCACATTACAATTCACTTATAACTCAGATTCAAACCCCCTTCCATGACAAGAAGTGATTGTTCTTTTCCTTTCAGAAGACTAATTGGAGTATATTTTTTTGGTATCTCTGGAGTTTAGGAACAGAAGGGAAACAGGGCAGGAATTATGGGTCATTGTGGAAGACTGTCCTCTATTATAGAATCATAGAATGGTAAGGTTGGAAGGGACCTCAAGGATCATCTAGTTCCAACCCCCTGCCATAGGCAGGAACACCTCCCACTAGTCCCTCAAGGCCTCATCCAACCTGGCCTTGAACACCTCCAGGGAGGGAGCAGCCACAACCTCCCTGGGCAACCTGTTCCAGTGCCTCACCACCCTCACCGGAAAGAAATTCCTCCTAACATCTAGTCTAAATCTTCCCTCTGCCAGTTTAAACCTATTGTCCCTTGTCTTGTCATTACAAGACCTTGTAAATAATCCCTCCCCAGCCTTCCTGTAGCCCCCTTTCAGATATTGGAAGTCTACTATAAGGTCTCCTCGAAGCCTTCTCTTTTCCAGGCTGAAGAGCCCCAACTCTCTCAGCATTATCTATGCCTATGTGGTGGTCATCTCTATTAGAACTGTGTTTAACAACAGAATTGAGTTGCTTAGTGTCATTATATGATTAAAAATCCTTTGAAATACATTATCTTTAAAACTCTGTCTCTTAAACATTGTTCAAGCTATCTGCATTTTTTTTTTAACTGTAACAAAATAAATCAAGGTTTCACTACTAACACATAAACATCCAAATGGCTAAAATATTAGATGGACAAGAAAAAAGTCCAGAATCTTAATATTTCAAGATCTGACTCACTAGTTTTGCATTTTGATTTGATTTGACAACACTGAAACAGAGAAAAGGTAACAACTGAGTAGTCAGTATACTTGGCATACTCTAGGCAGCCTAGCTATATATTATTTTTGTTCTCTTTAATTCTTTTTAAAATGTTTTTAAAACAGCATAAAGCACCCCAGGCTGTATTTTCATGCTTAGCTACGCTTTCAGTGTTATACTGAACGATAGCCTACATTCACCTTTCCTGAAATATCTGCAGGAGCAGGTAAAGTACAGACATAACTCTGCAGTCATCCACAACATGATATCAAATTTCCGTTTTAACCTCATTTCAATTCTTAGCTGAAAGAATCTCTTTTTTCTTTCCCTCTGGTTTAAATTGACTGTTATTACCTAACTCTGGGGACAGAGCTTTTACAAATGATGATATAAAAAGGGGAACTCTGTGGTATATCATTATTAATATTTTGAATGATAAATGATGAAAACTATTTAAAATAACTTTCTTAGATTACTTGGATCATACCTATATTGCCCTTTCCTTCCCTCCTTCCTTTTTACATTTGCAGAAAAGAAAAAGTAACAAGAAATTAGGGGCCAAAAAAAAAAAAGTTAGTTAAAACTGATCAAAGGCACTGATGAAACAATTTATTTTTTTTAAATGAAGTATTAAAGGGAAAAAGGCACAGTAAGAGTTTACAAAACAAAGGAAAGCTAGAGAAATTGCAAATGTTTTTCCATCCTTTATGCTAAATCAGTGAGGAAATGGTATTAAACTTCAAGATGTTCAATGAAATTTGCAACTGTCCCATTTCAAAATAGTAAAAGAAAGCACCATGTTCTCATGGTCAAATGATGTAGGCTATGCTAAGAATTCAGAAGGACTCAAAGTAGAATTTTATCTTCACATGATGACGATTCATATAATTAATGCTAAAATTCTTTGTAGAGTGTAAATTGTCAGGATTCATATTTTAAATCAAGGCCATACTATCTAAGATTCGTAGGAGGTATTCTTAGGGATCTTCTTTATTTACTACAAAGCTCCTGCATCTTCCTCTGAGGATTCTGATCCTGATAAGTGTCAGAAAAAAAAGGTAGTGGAAAGAGAGACCATGATTTTGATCTGTCAGTTCAATATTTCTCTATAATCATTCCTACAAAAAGGATAGTGAAGATACAAATCAGACTGTGTATGACAGCAACCAGTTTAACGCTGTGTTATCTCTGGTTTCTAATTTCAAAAGCTATCGAAATTTACAGTGACTGTTCCACAGTCAGAATCCAGAGTAATAAAACCTTCAAGCAAGTAATTTCCTCTTTCTGCATTCAGGCTTGCAGCACTAACCTAACTCTCCAAACTCCTCTTAAATTTTATTATTGGTACTCATTTGGTGGATATCAAGACAAATTAGTGAGTTCGAGTTATGGAGATCTGCTGAGAGCTTTCGATTTTAGGGTAGAGCCAATTATTGCTGAGCACACTGCTCCAGCCCTGACAAGAGGGTTAAGTGGCTTGATTCGTATTCACATTCATGCTCCACTCATATACAAGATAAGTAGTCTAGCAGAGACAGGGAGAAAGGACCTGCATGTGTCTCAGTTTTGTAAACTATTCATGAGGTCAAGTAAATTCATAGGATGTGCGCACGTGAGAGAAGCGGCATCAGGTTCGTCCTTTTGCTGCTTTTAGGCACATTGCTGTATCAGTGTCGGAGACTTAGGACTTCACAGGTCTGGTTTTCATTAAATCTGCCAGAGACGTACAGACCTCAAGCACTTTTCATTGTATGTGAAAATATTAACAAATTCTTACATATGAAAATTGCTAATTATGCTATTAATTGATCACTTCCACTCCTGCTCCTTTGAAAATGATGATATGGAGATGAAGAAAATTAAAGATAAAGCAGAATACATGGTATTCCAAAATAGTAGAAGTACATTCAATTGATTGTGTGGGTCTTCTAAATTATTTTTATTTTATTAATAATATCACTCATACGATGATATATTTTTTCTTATGCAGTGACTATTTCTTATCCCACAGTATATTTTAAGACTTGCCAGCATAGTAACTGGTAACTGTAAACCACACTATATATTTTAAAAACAAGAAGTCCCATGACTCCACAAGTAACCCTATCAATCAGATTTTTTATTAATTCCAGTAACATCTATTTCAAATTATTCTCTGTTCTTCAAGTATGAATAAAAAAAAAAAAAAAAGAAAAAAAGCCCTCAATTTAATCAAAGTTCCTCAGGAAGGCATATTCCCCTGAGTGTTTGTCTTTTCTTCCCTCCTCATCATTTATCCTGTATCTTATGTCTGGCATTCTAGAAGGCAAATATTTTTTAGAGCTTCTAAAACACCTCGGGCTGTGCCTACAGCTATAGATATGTAACCATATGGTTCCTTAATTACTTAAATCACTATGTAAGGCCTATGTGCTAACTTTCAAGATACATTTCACTCTGGTGTTAGCCCAAGGGGATCCATCTGATAGTTTATAACCTTATGACTTTGGCGTTGTTTGTTTTGCTTGTATAGTATTTCCTTCCCAGCTCACTTAAAATATAAGAGTAATTTCTCAGACAGACACCTACTGACTAAGAATGGTGGCTTTTTCTCACTTGAAAAGCTCACTGTTACTGCTTACAGTATTTGCCTACCTTTCTTTCTTTTTGCAGTTTTGCAAATTATACAAAACTGGGAGGAGTGATTGATTTACTGCTGGTTGTATTGCCATCCAGAGGGGCCTCAAGAGGATGGAGAAATGGGCCAAAAGGAACTTCATGATGTTTGGCAAAGGGAAATACCAAGTTCTGCATTTGCAAAGGAATAATCTCTAGCACCAGCAAAGGCAGGGAGTTGATTGGATGGAAAGCAGTTCAGTGGAGAAGGACCTGGGGTTTCTGGGGACAACTGGTGGACAACTAGATGAACATGAACCAGCAATGTGCTCACATGGTAAGGAAGGTCAATATCATCCTAGGTTGCATTAAGAAGAACATTTCCAGCAAGTCAAGGGAGGAGACCCTTATCATCTGCTCAGCACTAGTGAGACACATCTGGAGTACCGGATCCAAGTGCAGAGCTCCCCAGTGCAAGAAAGACATAGACATACTGGAGTGAGTCCAAAGGAGGGTTATGAAAAGTTTAAGCACTTGGAATATTCAACATGTCAAGACAGGCTGAGAGAGGTGGGACAGTTCAGTTTGCAGATGAGGAGGGTCAATGGGATTTTACTCATCTGTAAGGATTTAACATATTTACTGTCCTTCAAAGAGAACAGAGCCAGGTTCTTTTAAGTGGTACCCACAGATAGGATAAGAAGCAATGGGGACAAACTCAAAGACAGAAAATGCCAGTTAAACATAGGAGAAATGTTTTGTTACAGTAATTGTAATCAAACACTGGAGCAAGTTACTTACAGAGACTGTGTGGTCTCCATCATTGGAAATTTTTATAGCTTGGCGGGACACAGCCCTGAGCAACCTGTTCTACCTAATCATGCTCTGCAGGATGTAGAACTACAGACTTTGGGAAGTGCCTTGCAGACTCAATTACTACATGATTTTGTAGTTTTGCAATACTATCTTTTTAAAAAAATCATACTTAAAGGCAATTTACTTTCTCTACAACTCAAAGTTTCTATTTTTTGTAAATTACTTTCAAAAAACTGCTGGATTTCTTTTGATCTTTACCCCTGAAATCTGAGGGGGAAACAAACTCCACAGACACTTCCATGTGAAAGAATGAAAATAAATTTGTCTGCAGATTAATAAAAAACATATATTAACAAATGCCCTATTTCTGTAAGATTAAATATTATTAAAAACATTTTGACATTCATTTGCCTGATGCTATGTCCACTGTTTGCACAGTGGAAAATGGATAGCTGTTATCAAATTTGGTCATCCCAAACTCAGTCTATCTTCTCATTTTTTTATTTTTTAACCTAGCTTTACTTTTCTGAAATGACTACATTGGACTGTTTCTGGTTCTCTCATCTTCTCCACATCCTAATACCCTATCTTTATGTCATCCTACTTACTTTGTGGTATTTATTTCCTATTTGTGATTTCTCATGGCTCACAAACCACTTTTTCCCCCCTTCTATTCTGCTATCTAGCCATTACAGTGAAGTACTTTTCAACTGACCTCCTTCCAAATCTCTGTCTTTGCCCAATTCAACTGTATATCTGCTAATGTTGAAACTCCACAGAGCTCTCTGGCTGAGCCTATACACTGCTTGAGTTCCCAAATTTGACAAATAAATCCTTCATATTTACTGCCTATGTTTGAATTTAAAATGGCAGTCATGAGAAATTTACTGTTTAAGGAAGTTTAGACCTTGGGCACAGAGTACATCACAACTTTGGAGAAAAAAAAAAGTATATATTTTCTGACACAATTTATAAGAATCATTAGAAAATGTTTACCTTTATATATGCCATTGTAGCCTCCATGGACTTCTCCAGAACTGGAGATTTCTTCAATATGAGCCCCTTGGTCAGACGTAAAGTATACAAGAGTTTTATGGCTCAGATTGTATTTCTCTAGTGCATTGAGCACTTGTCCTAAAAAGAAAGAAAACAAAAGGTAAAAAAGGAACAGCTTTAGTGTCTTTAAGTGCCTTTTTCATTAGCCTTGGTACATACAAATATTTTTTTTCCTTATGTCTCTTCAAGATCCCCTTCCACACAAACATTATCATACATAGTTATTGGCACCATGCAGCATACAGTAGTGGACAACTGCACAAAGCTCATAGCAATTAGGGCCATGGTTCAACTGCTGCAGGTTTCTTGAGGTACAAAATGAGAAGATATGTGCACATCAGAGAAAAGGGCTGATCCACAGAGAGAAAGTGGCCTTTGGAAGCAGTTGTTCTCAATCAAGGAAACCCCTTAGCAAGAAGATTCAAACACTTGGGAATGTATGAAAGAGTTTCAGCATGCAGAATAGAGCTGACAGTTTGGGAGTAAAGCTTTGCTGCTTAGCAACCTAATCTCAATGTTAGTGTTTGAATAAGGCATTCTATTTAAAAAAAAAAAAAAAAAAAAAAAAAAAAAGGTGCCTCTGGAGCACTGTTTTCATTATCAGACCTACTAATTAGTCTCTAGTGTCACATCCTATAAGAATAGACATCAACTATACTCGTGGATATGCTCCGTAACTCAGGTACCGTGGACTCACGTTTCACGTTCACAAAGAGCTTCTCGTGCTACCTCAGCACTGTGGAGTGCCTTACAGAAATTACATTGAAACCTATATAGACTGACTTCTCTAAAGAGGGTTTCTATATGAGTGAGAGTGAAGCTGCTCTTGTAACTTGCTCCACTGAATTTTATACTGATTAGGAATATAAAATTCTTCATTCTAGAAACTGACCAAACTATGAGAATATACTTCTTCACATCTGCCTGCAAATGTGCTTTAAACTTGTTCTTTTGGGATCTCAGAGTATATAAAGCTAGTTCTGTCTTCACAATCATTTTATCTTTATTCTTTTTACTTAAACATCCAAGAATGGTCCAATTTGAATGTTAACTTTGATTGCTTATCTGTCTACTAAAAATTAATGCATAAGCTTATGCCCTATTATTCTGGCAAAAGAGAATGAGATAAGAACTTTGAAACAGAGAGCCCTTTTTTGAAATGATTTTCACATCATCATTTCTGTTGCTATGCTCTTTTTCTGGATAAGAAGTAGTAACCTCACAGCTAGTATTCCTCCTATAAATGTTACAGCATTCTAAAACAGCCTTCTTAAAAAGGCTGACTGTTTTAATTTCTCATCAGCTCAAAGGACTGGAACATGACCTGCTCCAGGTGAACTTGCTTTTGCAGTGGGTTTGGATCATCTCCAATTTTTCTGTGATTCTGTGAATAAGGGAACACCAGTAGGTTAAATAAGTGATACTTGTTGAACTTGTTTGTAAAATATGAGAAAAGAAGAAATGTAAGAGTAGGGGAATTAGTTTATGTAAATTTTGAAGCCTTGTGGGAGTTGAAATTTCCCAACAGAGCTGAGGAAAATCTGTTACAAAGGCTGACATTTTAAAGTTGGTGGGTTGAGAGAAAATCATGTGGATCTGACAAGCCATTTGCTTGCTGCAGCAGGTGGATTTGGTGCCAGAAAAGAAAGAGACAGTTTCCCATTGGCTTCTGAGATTGTTTGGAGAATGTACTTGTTAAGTGGTTATAACATCCCTTTGAAAGAGGGCAATGATGATAAAAAGTGGAGTCGAGCTAAGACATTATGTATGCTATTCATCCGCATGACCTCCAGACCTCCCTTCAAACCTCTATCAACCTATGATTTAATAATAATAATAATAATAATAATAATAATAATAATAATAATAATAATAATAATAAAAGGGATTGCTTTTTTGCTTTTGGTTTTGGGTGGTTTGTTGGGTTGGTTGTTTTGTTTTGTTCTGTTACTTTGTTTGTTTTTTCTTTTTTTTTTCTAACAAGGTTGAGTAGCCCTACGTGGTGTGGACAAAAAAAAATAAATATTTTGATAGGCATATCTTACACAGTTCAGAAAAAAAATCACCTTAGAATGCATAGAAAATCCAAAACTTGTTGAACTCAGTGGTAAAATACACATTTCCGTCCTTTGGACTTTTACACACAAAGAAGATTGGCTAGATTAGGATTAATCAGGAAATTATAAAAAATACAATTTATTTTGGCAACAACATTTTTCAGTGCAGATGGACTAGTAGTGGTAATTAAAACAATAATATTGTCAGAGAATGCCAATCACAATGCACTTGCAGAAATGAAGCAAAACTTCAATTTCTATTTTCATTTTGAAAATTGACACTTTCTAGAATGAAAACTATAAATGAGCAATAAAGTGTGTGTTAACAGGAGATAAGCTGCATGAAAGTGCATTTGAATGATGTGTCTACTGCTACCACAAGCAATACATTCACTTACTAGCATTTCTATCAGTATTAGCATTTCTATCAGCATTTCTAATACAAAAGAAAAATGCAAATAATGCATTGTGGATCCCTCTGAAAGAGATCTCATATGCAATACTATGACAATTTTGGAAGCATATACTATAAAGTAGGCAAAATACATATTTACTGTTTTCTTAGCCCTATTATTATTATTATTATTATTATTATTATTACCTTCACTTTTATTACATCTGCAGATTTCACAGTAACTTTGGAATTAAGTGAAAAATTATGTATACATATTGCTGGGCAATGTAAATTAATGAAGAGGAATTTCACTCAACCTATTTAAGTAGCCTTTGGAGAGGTAAGTCACAACTTCAAGAACTTTTTTTTATCTGCTGATTAAAAAAGAAGACAGGTAGCTAGCTCAAAACTAAGTGTCTTCCTATTAGACATCAAGGACAGAAAGATGAATTCTACCCAAAGTGCTAGTCATGCAACCACATATGCAACACAGTTTAATGGGTGTGATGAGCAGATAAATGACATCTGAGTAAGAAAAGATGGTAAAACTGTATTGCATCACCCATAAAATACCTTGTGAGGGTATTGCAAGTCATGTGCTCTGCAATTACAAGAATGGGCTTCAGCTGGCTCAGTATCCCCTTTAAATGCCATTGCTGGTTGAAGAAAGCAATACAAATTTTAAAAGACTTTTTGGATGTAAAGAGTTCATTCAGAATGAGAAGTGATACAATAAATAAGGCTGGGGAAATTATATCTCTGTTCAAGCAACAATAGGTTGATATCCCTAGTGTGGGAGTCATCAAAAAAATGGAAGGATTCTCGACTGAAAAGACTCACTTGAAAGCCATATTCTAAAAGATTAACAGCTGCACTGATCTCTGTGGATGATACCATTTACATTTTTTCTGATTAGAACAGAACATATTTGGAACATTTCTCAACAACAAAATCAATCTAACGCTGAAGGAGCTGCATAATTTCTGAAACTATTTAGCAACTAGAATTTCAGATCAAGTTTCTCTTATTATTGCCATTCTAGGAGAGCAGGCACCAGTGTAGGTGATTAATATTGTAATAGACAAAGGCATTAAATCATTGGGCACTTTTATTTCATTTGTATTTTTTAAGAGACAAAATAGGTTAAGGACAACATTAAGATGTTACTTTTTTTAATTAGCACATTGGTGTTCCAAAATGTAACTAAAGCTTCTCCCAAAATATACAGAGGAGTGCTCTCTATATACTGCTCTCCATATCTTCTTCAAGCTGTGCTAAATTATAAAGAGCTGTTTCATTTTTAAAGTGAAAATGCCAGTTTAAATGGAGTGATAGCCATGTAAAAGAGACAAGAGCAACCGACTGCTCTTTAGAAGGCACCTCGACGTGCCACGTCACCTTCTCTAACATAGCATGACTGAGAGCTGAACCAGACTGACTAATGCTGAATGCAATTTGTAGAGTTTTGAATTATGTAAAACTCCTACTGTACTCATCTACATTATGATATAGGCTTTATTAAAAAATGACTATTCATTTGAAAACAAGGTACAATCCCTGAAAAACAATAATGTACTTACAAACATGTTAGTGATTTGGAAAATTTTTCAAAGATTCAGTCGAGCAAGCACATGAACAAATGCACTTGATTCAGAAATTAGCTTACTCTCATTTGAAGTCAGTAGGACAGAAATGTTATCAGTATTAATTTGAAATCATTTAGACTCTGGCTGAAATTATGAATAAAAGCTCTAGAATACAGAATACCTCTGTGTAATCCAGGCATTAGGAAAAAATAGTGTCTCTGTGAGGAAAACAGAGCAGTTAGAAGAAACAACAGGATTCAGAAGGAGGGTTAAAGATTGGTCTCAGGACAAGACAGTTGATGCTATAGCAAATTCTTGTAAATTTTTTTTTTTCCCATCCAGCAGACTTTCACATGGCTCTGTGGTATCCAAAAGGCTACAGTAATTTTGAAACAATTATTAGACAAAGAGTGATCTGGCAAGATCAGCCATCGCATCTCTGCCTAGAAGATGCATTTAGTGGTTTTCTCTTTGGCTTTTTTGTTCGTTTGCTTGTTTTATTATTATTTTTAGCTTTTGTACATTCCAGGTTATAAATATGCATTTTTTTCTGTGGTATGTCCAGAGCCATCCACTTTCTCCTGGATAAATATGTGAATCAGTTTGTCTTTGCAGTGGGGAAGTAATTATCACTTTCAGACCTAGTCATTGAGCACAACACTTGAGGTAAAAATGAAAAATAATAAAACCATTGAGGGCAATGTAAGTGGCTGCACATATGGTGAACAGCACATAAGCTCCACATGCAACTTCTTTAACATTCAAAGCTAGAACACAATCACTGGAAAGTGGAAGTATTTGGATAATGCAACAGGTTAATGTTACAGCACATTATCTATCCAGTCAACAGAACACAACAACGTAAGAAGATGAGGGATTTTGCATAGGGGAGCACTAGCGTATGAACCTCAAAAGCGAATACCAGTTACTATAACTGACTGTAACAGAAAAAAAATGATAACTAGTTACAAAATGTACAATAACTCCTGCAAGAAGAAAGTGGAGTATTAATTCTGTGGAAAGTCTTATCCTATTGTGCTACCACTACTTTTAAAGTTATGCTATGGAAAGAGCCCGTACAATGAAGCCTTCTCCACAGTACAAAGATGGAGTCTCAAGTGTGCTAATTCCCTACTATGAGAAGTTAGTGGGATCTTCAATGTCAACAGGACATTCTGCTAAACAAGTAGGTAGCATGTGATTCTAAAAAAAGCACATCTTTATTAATATTTAAATTTGCATCAGGAGTGCATATTTAAAGTAAATCAAATCATGGACATGTATCTGTTTGCTTGGAAAAGCCCTATTGGATTTCATGACCTGGATTGCTTTACGAATTAAACTAAACTCAAGAATGGACTCTGGGAATGTACTGAAAGCATGGATACTACTGATGGGCATTCAGTAAGTGGGACCACTTCTCACGTGAATTTCCTGTCTCTGCTGGTATGATGATAGACTCTCTCCAGATTGGAAGATAGTTCAGACCTGCCAATATTGGCAGTTCAAAGCACAGATGAATGAATTCTGTGCTGAAACTCTGGTGCTAGAACAATCAAGCTTCATGTGCATATAATGTAGATCTATAGAGAATGAGATTTATGTAGTGTACACATCTACAATTGACATAGTTGCTATAGACATTTTTTAAAGGCATTGAAGCAAAAGAATTAGTTTTAGTGCAGTTCATCTATCTTAAGGTAAATTTATTTGGAAAAAAAAATTGAATTCCTTTCACAATGTAAGATGAATCATGAGGTAAGATGAATCAATCGCCCCAGATTTAACTACCTGTAACTATCACTCATATCAGTAGTTGTTAGGTCTGGACAGTCTGTACAATATTAAGAACTTCTGTTTGGATTCCCCTGGTCTCAGGATGAAACAAATAAAAATAAAAGTGCTCAGAGATGGACAGTCTTTAGAAAACAAAATGGGCAACTTTGGTGTGGGGTCAGTTGAGGTTTCAGTGTGAATTTGCTTTTGTTTGGATGTGGATTGAAATGTAATTGTAAACTTGTAATTGGCTTGTGACTGTTTATACAGTCATATAAGTATAAAGTGCCTTTCAGACCCTCAGGATAAATTTTCAGCATAGTGCACAGCAGATTAGATATGCACTGCTTAGCAGCTATGAATAAATCAACCAAATTTTGACTTATAATTATGCACAAGATAAATTTTTCCTGGAGAGAAGTACCACATCTCCTGTTTTCCTATTCATATAGGGTACAAATTATTTGGTAAACATGAAAGTTGGAATGATACTTTAGATATATATATAAATAGATGTGGATAATGAAGCAGAGTTAAGATGTGGTTATACAAGTTGTGAAGACCTGTAAGTATAGCTGCAATATAGACAATGCAGGATGGAAAGGTTTTCATATTTACATCAAAAAAAGGTCAAAAGCAAAACTATTCAGTGCCTATCTCCTTATTAGTATTTAAATTAGCTAATATATAGATTGGTTGACCTTCACTTTTAGACCTTATATCTGGTGAACATAAGGCTATGTATTTCTAATGTAAATTTCAATTTTTAGCCTGCTTAAAATGCTGAAATATGAGAGATGGTCACACAGTTTTAGGGGGGGTCTATTGCACTTGCATTTTCCATGACAACTGTGATAACTTTTTCAGTAAATTTGCATCTTTATTCTTGACACATCTGCGAATAAGATGCTATTTTGCATGTACAACTAAGATGCATAATGCAAAACAAATAGTCTGCTTCCCCACTTTGAGGCCTCACATGTTTTCTTTTGAATTTTGGAAGGGGTTTCTTTAGGTAGGACCTAGCTAAACTGTAATGGATTTTGGAAGGGGTTTCTTTAGGTAGGACCTAGCTAAACTGTAATGGATTTTGGAAGGGGTTTCTTTAGGTAGGACCTAGCTAAACTGTAATGGATTTTGGAAGGGGTTTCTTTAGGTAGGACCTAGCTAAACTGTAATGACAACTGAAGGATGCTATTCTCTTTTGAATTACACTGTCAGATGAAGTTAAGACTTTGATCATTCCGATATACACTGATGATGATTGATTCAATAATTGTGGAGTGATAAAAGAAACTCTTCTCTATATCTTCAAAGGTTTAAACCTTTATTAATGCCAGACTCAATTTTAAGCTGAATATGTATATGCTCTTAGATCCAAAAGCATGATGCCAACATTTTGCTAGATGAAAGTATGAAGAATTATGAAGAATTTAAAACAAGGCAAGTAATTTAACCCCACATTTTAATCCTCTGAACTCTTCCAAAAGCATTAGTCAGTGTATTTGTTTAATTTTTATAACTTTTATTAACTAAAAATGGAACTGTGATAAAATTGATTTACATTAGAGCCTGAGCATTTCAGTAGCCAAACTTAAATCTTTGTTGAATTTGGGAGCAGGTTTTAAACATTTGCTATGTAGTATGTATCATGCAGTTAAGAGGAGTTTTATCAAGATTGAATTAATATTCCTCACAAAATCTTAACTTTCTTAATGTCCCATTTTGCTGNCAAAGTGGGGGGTGGGAGGGGTGGGGGGGGTGGGGAACTCCCAAACCATCACAGATATTAATTGTACAAATCTAATCTTAAACTAAAGTAGCTGTGCACTAACTCAACCCCAAAATACAAGATGTCTTTTGCTTCCCCTTTTACATGACCAACAGCACACACACTTGCTAATTCACCTACTTCTCTAATAGCTTTTGGGCAACACAGTGACTTTTGTGCCTAAGCAGTGCTTGAAGCCTACTGTGCAACCACCATCTGCAAACCATGCTAGTTGTGAACGGATCTCTGTATAGACACTACTAATACCAGTAGGAAAGTCTGACACTAAAAATTGTCCTCAAGGTAATTTTCCACTAATGAATGTAAACTCCAATCTCTATCCTTTAGATGATACTCTGAATTTAGTGAAAAACAACAAATAAATTAAAGGTCACAAATCTTTCCTTATGATTCACCTGAGTTTTGATTTAGGTTTTTTTTTCATCTTGTTCTCTTTCTTTCATTTGTTTGTTTGTTTGGTTAGTTTTGGGGTTTTGTTGTTTCCTGTTGTTTCCCCTTCCTCAGGTATGTATGTGTGTTCAATATGACTACACCTAAGCTGATTTAAACTTCAGAGGATCCTTTCAGAAGCAAAGGCAAGTAATTTTTCAGGTCATTCTCACTGTTCATAGATGACTATCCCAGAAGATTGCACCCTAGCTTATGAAATGGGACGGAACTTTGATTCCTTAATTCATCTAAATGCGCATAAGGAAATACTCCAAGTCTATTCAGAGACCTAAAGTGGTTTTGTTGAAGTTTCATGGTCATATTCAGTAACAAAGAAGACATCTGGAAGGATTTAAAAAAAAAAAAAAATCTGCCTATTTCTTATCCAAGGTCTGGGAAGACAAATATGCCACACTCCTGAATTGATTTGGAAATACTTAAGGTTTTTGTTTAGGCCAAGATATATTTGATGCCCCCAAGACATGATAGGGACCTGAGATCTTCAAGGGCCCTAAGGTCATCAGCCTTATTTCTTTGGCTTTTCTCTACCTAACTCTTACTGCTGAATACATGTGAAATTACTAATGTACGTTATTAATCTGTTTATGAAGGTTCAGCAATATGAATGCTATGTATGTGTCATTTGGTTTGTAATGGGAAGTTGTAAAAATGGACCTATGAGACTTTCTTGTGTGAATGCAAGAAAACTCCAGAAGGGCTTTGCTTTGTATACAAGGATCACATTGAGATGCAGGTTTTGGAGGATAAATCCGAAGGCTAAATTTGACATAAGAAAGGATTATTCACATAGCAATGCTATTGGTCAGCTGAAATATAAGTGAATTAACCTAATGTTGGAAGCAGAAATACTGGAAATGGGAATGCATGACTGTCATAAGTTACATATTTGCTGCTGTTATTCAAAACCATCCTGCCTCGTGCCATCTTCAAAAAGAAAGTGCTGGCTGGAGTAAAGCATTATGTGACTCGATCGTCAGATTGTAACATGAAAGGTTTTGTGTTTCAGTTGCTTCTTTCGGGTTCTGGGTTATTGGATGTTTTTTTTCCTGTGGGGACGGCAGTGAGATGGGTGGAAGTTGGTTAGCACACTGGTTTTCTGCTTTATGCTTTGTTGTTCCTGCATTTTGCTGTGCTTTTTCTGTAAATAGGCTAAGCTAAGCTAATTGTGCATTGCATTATTATGTCATCTCACTTACATTAAAATCTTTTTATTTCAACTCTTTATCTCAACTCAGAGGTTTTTTGTGTGTGTGTTACTTTCTCTTCTTTGTTGGGGGGAAACAGGCAGGTGTTTCCTGTTACAGTGGATTAACCTATTACAATGACTTGCTGATTAAGCATCCAGGTCTAAAGCACACACTGTGACTGGGTGAAAGCCCAACTATCCATATTTGTGATGGGATTAAAAACAAATGTTGGTTGAGGCCAGGTGTGCCCCCTCCCCACTCCCCAGCAGAAGATATCAAGTCTTCTGAAGGCATATCAAGAAATCTCTGTGGAATTGGAAAGCCCGCTTAGTGATATGGCTACAGTTCCACCCCCACACTTCATACAATTGAAACTGAAATATGAGTATCAGCCTTTTTGGAGCCCAATGTGTGGACAAGAATTTGACAACAGAGTCCTGGGGACACATTGATAAGTTTTGTCCTCCTCGCCCTCCCCAGAAACGATACTCCTTTGGTAAACTGAGACCTCAGCACAATGGAGTTTATTTGATCCCAGGTAATTAAACGTAATTACAACTGTGTTTTCTTAAAGCTGTACAGTGATTTCCGCACTTAAGTTCCTGTCACTGTCAATCATAAAGAATACACACACACACACACACACACACACACATATATATATATATATATGTTGCAAGTGTAAAGAAACCTTTTAATTCATGCCTCTGACTGCTGATATGTAACTGGATCTACAGCAAACTGGTGTATGCATCTGGTGTTGGGTCTATAGTCATGGGAAGTGTTGTCATTCCTGCATCCAACTGCTCCCTTTGAAGGGTACCTGTCCTGTAGCAAAACTGAGTTGTTACTGTGTCTGGTGTTGGACCTGCAGCAACCCATCCTAATTGTCATCTCTACTACAAGAGAATTCCAGCCACATCTAGCTCCTCTGATTTCTGAGGACTCAGCTAGAATGAAAGGGGATTTGCCTCTTACTAAATTTACCCCGCCACTTTATGCAGCATCTAATTGTACATAGATAGTATTTGAGGAAGAGAGGAGTTATTGCGAAGGTAGCCTCCCCAAGGCACAGATGGCAAATAACCACTGGAAGGCCCCCAACCAGCACATTTTTTTGATTGCTGGAATAACACTATTCTGTGAGTAGAGGTACATAGTTAGTCCCTCCCTAATAATGTGGGGTTTTGGGGGTTGGTTGGTTGGTTGGGTTTTTTAATTAAAAAGGATTAGCCCTTTCTGAATCTATGACATCAAATTAAACAGTTGTATAAAGTGAAAAAAAAATTGTTAATAAAGTATAAAATTAAAAAATTGTGTATTGATACACATGCTTTAACAGGATAGGTTTGAAATGTTCACATTCCACATGAATTGTCCTGCCACTGGATAGCATTTCAGTATCATGCACAGAGAGAAGTACACAACAGCAACTATATTTCTGCTTTCAAAGGTGCTAGGAAAGGGTGGCTGGATATACTCAGTATCTGACTGTATCATCATCAAGATTAAACAATTAAATATGACAAAGGCAGGATAGATCATTTACACATGTTTCTTGACAGTGCCTCCTATGTAAAATAATTATTTTCTCTCTCTTATGGTAGATTCCTACAGTTAATATAGGACAAGGGAAGTAATTAAATGTCACGTCAGAAAATCAGCTTACATTCTGAGAGAGAAATGTAGTGTTATTGTCTAGTATTTTTTGCCATGAAAATCCTCAAAACTCTCTTTAACTCAGCCATCTGCTTTTTATGAGCAGCACCTTGGGGTTATTGCAACAATTCATTGACAAAATACAGCAGAATCACACAAAAGTTGAAATATGAATGAACTGAGAAATTTGGGATATGGGACTAGACTACTTCAGCTCTAAATTGGCAAGAATATTTAGAATATGTCCTGCAGATATGTGTTAGGATTTATTTTTTTTAAGGACAACTGCCAGTTTGATGCCTGGTTAAAATAATAGTGGTAAAACAGTCATCGGAGGAGCACTTTGCCCATAACACAACTCTAAGATGTTCCAACTTTCTCCTTTAGGATGTGCTGTGATGGATGAAAAGGAACTTAGATTATGTTTCACTCTGTCCTGAATCACATATTTTTCTGTTTTCAGAAACTTTGCTCCCACTCAGGACTTCATGGACAGATAGGACATTTCTGCCTAATTTCAGCTCCACAGACATCATCCTGCTCTGTTCTGCCAGCTGCTGCTAGTCATGTACTTAGGATTGTCTTGCACATATTAGAAAGGTGGACCATTCGTTTACTATCTTTCCAATAACATGGTTTAACTTAAAACTAAGTATACACTCCTCCTATTACATAGTTTTGACTTTTTCCGCTCTCCATTAAAAAGAGATCAAGAGAAAATATAGATTATTTGGAAGGTTGTGACGTCATTTTTTAAAAAGAATCATGACCTTTTTATACAGCATCCATAGATATTGGCTTCAAGATATCCCATTTCCACTGACTTCAGTGCAGTTACATCATCCTATGCAAACAGAAGACCTATCCCAACGTGGTTAATAAGAACAGATATTTATCAAGGTATTTTTCATCTTGTTTAGTTAAGTGGCTGCTTGTTCCTTTTCCAATCAAGTTCCTACAGCTCACTTATTTTTAAAATACAAAAGTAGTTAGAGGGATATGGGTATCTGCCAAGTAGAAACACTACTATATTGCTACATAAAGATCCTGATCTTAATTTTGCATTGTTGTCTTTGGATTTAGGAAGGTACTTTCTTCAGCTTCTAGGGGAGCACAACTGATGCATGAGTTTCACAGAACTGAGAAATGTTTATACATAACAGTAAAGTTTAAATTAAAAAGTTCTATTAGTCAATTTAAAAAGAGAGATTTCCCAAAAGAAGGTATAATATATTAGTTGTTAGTAGTTGTTGGAGACTCTATCCT
>WBNM01003951.1:42134-136872 GCA_013399055.1 Ramphastos sulfuratus | reverse complement strand
CTTCCAACTCTGATTCTGTGATTTCTATTACAGATCTTGACTATTTAGTGCAAGTGTAGCACCAGGTGAGCTTCTAGGTGTCTGTGGCAAGGAAAGGGATTTAGAAGCTCTTTTTGCTTGTTGAGCTACATGTGATCAAAGGCGTAAAGTGTTGTAAGAGCTCTCGAATAATATGCTGTTACATCTGTGTACTTACAGTGCTTATGCCTTTTAATGTAAAAGTTTCTAACAGGAGTCTATGAAAAACAACATAAGATCCAAAGCCAGGCTTGAACTTATGACACAAAGGTAAGTGTTGCTTAGTCAACATTTGTCAGTGGCTTTCAGGAAGGAACTGTGTTTTCTTTCTGCTTGGGTGGGAATTTCAGAATGAGATTATTAGAAATGGAGGTATAGCACTTCTGATGCTTGTCTACCAGTATGTGAAGTAGCTCATAATAGTGCATATACATTCCCAAGCTACTTATATATATAAAAAGAAGAAAAAAAAAACCAAAAACCCAAACAATGCACCAAAAAACTAAAGCCCCATTTCTTGTATATATATATATATATATAAAGCTGTGTATAAACTTGTGATATATTAAGGTGTTAGAAAGCTGAAGATAACTAGAAACCAGAGTCATGGGTAGCAGTTTAATAGAGGCAAACTTCTCCACAAAGGGCCATGAGGGAGATAAGGAGATGTGGGCACACATGGTCAGTCTCGGGAGCAACCTAAGTGTTTTCCCTAAGTCAAGACATACTGATAGAGAACAGGACAGCTGAAACGTGGGTGGGTGGTGGAATAATGTCCTTTTTACTCAGTTTCAGAAAGAAAGAACAGTTATGCAACTCCGGCATCTGTCAGGATGATCTTCCAGTAATCTGCAAAGTTGTTAGACAGCTCAGTAGAGCTGGACAGGGAGGAGAGGTCCAAAAGATATGAAGTGCTCTCAAATTTTGTGAAAATCACTATCTGAGCAGAGGTGAAAGATATTTACATAATTTTATTTAGTCATTTACAAAAAGGCAGGTAGGGACCATCCCAGGTTTGCTCTGTGTGAAAGCATTCTGTCAGCCCCTGCACAAATATGCAGCTCTGGATTAACTGCAGCCTGTGCTGTCTGGTCTTTAGCTAAAGGTCAAATGAGACAAGCCTGATGTTGCAGTGTGTGTAGGAGGGAGGTGAGCTTTGGGAACATGGGAAAGGACTGAAGACTTTGTGGGACAGTATAGAAAACCTGGATGTTGCTGGAAATACTGCTGCGTCAGGAAAGACCTGGCACAGGTTCTGTGGTTTTTATGGTTGTAGTATGTAACTCATAAATTCACAGGAAATAAGAATTTGCAACTTGAAAGCAGTTTCTATGATTTGAACTATGTCCCTCTTTGTTGTTGTTGTTGAAAATGATTAATATGACTTATTGTGGCCTTTAAATACTTAAAGGGAGCCTATGCTAAAGACAGGACAATCTTTTTAGCAGGGCTTGTTGCAACAGGACAAGGGCTTTAAACTAAAAGAGGGGAGATTTAGACTAGATGTAGAGAAGCAATTTTTTTACAGTGAGAGTAATGAAACACTGAGACAGGTTGCCTGGAACCTGATCCCCTTAAAGATGTCCCTGCTCATTGCAGGGGTTTGGACTGGATGACTGTGGTAGTCTGAGGGATCCTAGACCCTCCTCAACAAAACCATAGGGACAGAGTCCCATCCCGGGGGATGGACCTGCTCATCTCAGGATATTGTAATATTGTTATTCTATTCCATCTCCCAGTACCACAGCTTAAAAGACAGTGCCTGACTGATCTCTCCCCTTTCTCTTCCCTTCCCTTCTCTCTAGAAACAGCATGTCCTTATCTCATGGTTCGTGGGGGAGATGGTGGGCAGGGAGTTGAGCTGCGTCACTGCGGCCTCGAGGCCTCGTAGCTGGGGAGGGCAGTTTCAGCCTACCCTCAGGCCAACTGAGAGTGGAAGGGGTGGAGGATTCTAGAAGGCCAGTTTGGGCCTAGTCGGTTTTATACTTATTCTACCTGATTGCCTTTTCTACATATGCTCTTGTATATAGAATTTCTCTTTAGACTTCCAATCAGTGTGCAGTATCCTCATCCTTACTCCTGGAAAAGGGTAAGAGTCATTTCTGTCCTCCAGTCCCTGGTATGCTCGTGGCCCCAAACTGGGTCAATGACCTTTAAATGTCTTTTCCAACCCAAAATATTTTAGGATTCCGTGGCTGTAAATGTGAGAAAATCAGGGAGCCAGCTGAACAGTTTCACAGAAAAGCTATAATAAACTCAGCAGTGTCCTGCTTCTTCATAAGGAAGTGACTCCAGAGCTGTGACCCCTACTTATAAAAAGGGAGAGCAGCTCTTGCAAGAAGTGTTAGTCACTGCTGTAGGAGAGAGAAGGGTGCTAGGCTGACGACTTGGAAATGCAAGTGGCGGGAAAACATGGAATGAGTTCTAGGGAGTTGTTCCTATGACAGACATTCTGTTCATACTAAACACCTGATTATACTTACTTCTGAGAGTCTGTTTGAAGTTTTATAGTACCAGAAGTCTTTTCTGACAGGAGTCTTCTTATCTTTATCTTTTACTGCCTGTCAGTCTTCTTGTTGCAGTTAAACTGTGCTGCTGTGTTTCTTATTTGGCTCTCACTGCATGCTAACCTGTTTGAATTAGCTAACTCAGGTAGTGCAATGCATTATAGATTTGGTGCCCTTTAATAATTTAATGTATTCGCTGTTGATCTTTATAAAGTCTGATGTGTTCACAATAAAGATATGCTATCTGAAAAAAAAGCTCAACCAGTGAGGCTGAATAGCAAATAATGTGGCTGATTTCAGAGAAGAGGAGGAAAAAAAGAAGAAAAAAAAAATAAGAGAAACAGTGCACCTAGGGATGCTCAGCTTCTGAAACTGCCTCAAGGGTGGAACAGGACAGAAACAGGACCAGACTGTAAGATCAGTGGTAGTTTGAGTGGCTAAAAACACTGTGAGAGCTGCAGCTTACTGACATTCACTAAGAAAGGTAGCTTCAATCTTGACTAAGTAATCTTTGTCCTAAAACCAAGTTCCAAAGACTGTGGAAATCGGTGAAGGAAGAACTTTGGTAAACTTCAGACCTCCCATTATTTTGGGACTGATAATTATACCCAGTGAAGTTTTGCTGTAGAAGGACAGAAGTTCTAAGTGAAAGCACAGAAACGTTATTTAATGGCACACGCATGTAATTTTCTGTGTTTTTAATTGTCACTGTCCACCAAAAAATATTTGCAGTATCGTTATTGCAAAATTTCTTCCTAAGTCAATTACTTCTCTTTTATCTAGCTTTTATGAGTTTATGACCCAAGATTGCATGATAATAATGTAAACCATTATAAATTCTGGGAGCAGGGACATTAATTATCAAAAGAAGTAGCCTTTTCTGGAAAGAAAGTACTAAACATTAAGTGGAGATAAAATCACTACAAAGAATTTTCCTGGGAATTGCCAGTTGTTTGTCTCTAAAACTGCGTGAGGTTTTTGAAATTTGAGTAGACCAGTTAGGAAGCTGTGTGTAGATTTGGTTAATCTGCCTTTTTCTTCTTATCTGTAACTGTTCTGTAGATCCAAAGAAGTTGCTCTGTCCTAAACTGTGTACCCTGGCTGCCAGTCTCTTTGACTATAGCAACCTATGCTGTCCACTCTCTTCCACACCTAAACTTACAAATACTGATGAATCCTACACCCTAGTAAAACCAACCCTGCCCTCACCCAGCTCAACTGGCCCCTGAGTTCTGCATCCTCACCTACAGAAAGCCTCCTTTTAGTTCTAGATTTTCCCCCATATTCCACTTTTCCTGCTCTTGTGTGGCTTAGTAGATCTTTGCACCTCTTAGAGACAGAACAACCCCAGGAACATATCTGAAAATTAAAACAGTTGAGATTTTTTTTTCTTAATTTAATTTCTTGTTAGCATTTTGCTGCCAGCTTCAGCAAGCATATTACCAGTTCCAGAAATGCTTCCTCTTTCAGAGGTCAGTTGAAACAAGCTGTGCTTGAGCATTGCTTGAGCAATACTCTGAAAGCACTCCCCTAGCCTGCAGGTGTTGCATTGATCTGAGTTGTGTCATCCCAATGGATGTAAATTGTTTTCCATCTTGAGCAGAAAGAATGAGAAAAAACAACAATCTGAGTGGGCCCTAATCCTTTTGTCTGGCTAGAACCTTGGTTTTGATTTTGACTTGCAGTATGTCAAGATGAAGCTTAAATCACCCTGCCCCCCTGCCCAAAAGAAAAAAAAAAAGGAGGAAGTGCTGGTGAAGAATTAATATTTTCTGGGATTTTCCCAACTTTGTAATACCAAAGGGGAATAACAGTCTTTAAGGACTGAGAGAGTGGATTTTTTTTGTGGTAAAGGGAGACTTTCCTCTCCATGTGAAATACTATGTTAGTCCTCAAGTAGCACTGTGAAGGTAGTAGAGCAAAATCTGTGGAAACAACTAAGCCAAACACTAGCTAAAGCTAACTACCTCTCTTTGCAACAGTGATAACTGCTCTGTGTTAAATACTGTTATTTTTGTACTTTCAGTTCTTATTCATCCTCTCTCCTTTCTTGGGGTGTGTTTTTTTCCCCCACCTTCTCTTTTTGTGTGATGCCATACCACTCTGAAATTATAGTTTTGTCTCCAAGTCTTCCTACTTCTTGGACAATTTTATTACTGGAACTCCTTTTAAAGGAATGAAAATTAACAGACTACCAGCAGTCAGAGGTGATGCTAGTTCACATCTCTTCTAATGACATACTGAGCAGAGTATGATATGTGTTTAAGTCTTTTATTTATCATGATTTGAGACACCTTATTTTTATCAATTGTCAATTGTCAGTTATCAATTTATCAATTAATTTCACTCAGGTTATAACCTTTGGGAACAATTTTCTGGAAATTGCGATAACTGAGAAATTGTCTTAGAGATTTTAAAGACTGAAGAAACTTCAAACTTTCCTGAGTCCAAGTGACTGGACTTCATTTGACTGAGAATATTCATTTCTAACCCCTTAGGAAGCAATGTGCAATGCAGATACTAAATCTTAGCCGAATATTATGCATAGGTCTATGACTGTTACTACCTGCGTGTATTTTGCTTTGTAATACGCAGTCTGCCCACAAGTAGATTCAGATCTGAAGAGAATTGTGTGATGCTGTTGATGTAATGGTCCAGGATTGTAATGAAGGCTGTGTGATTTTTCTAGGATTGAGGAGGAAAACTAACTAGTCTGGATAAAAGATTGAGAAGAAACTCACAAAGATCCAGCCTCTAGTGATGGACCTACTTTCTGTCTTGAGAGTGAGCTGCAGGTTGAGCACAAAGTGTATCTAGGATCCAGTATGATCTCTCTTTCTAAGAGCCGCAGAAACAGAAGGCCTGTCTCCCTACTCCTTTCCTAGTCAGGTAAGCTAAGGACTAGAAGAACAAAGTTGGCCAATATCATCACAGAATCACAGAACATTAGTGGTTGGAAGTGAACTCAAAAAATCATCTAGTCCAACCCCTCCCCCGCCAGAGCAGGACCACCTAGAGTAGGTCATCTTAATGATATACAAATATTCTGCAGTAAATTAGAATTATGTAACTTACATCTTTCTAATGTAAGAGTTTAGCTAAATTACATTTAAGCAAAACTTGTTCTGGAGTGAAAACAGAGACTTAAAATTATGACCTCATTGAAATGCAAAACTCTGGAACTTCACTTCAAAAGTATTTACTAAAAGTGTCTTTTGCATTTGAGTTTTATTTTCCTCTCTTCATTTCATCTTATTCCATTCCATACCATTTTCTTGTGCCATTTCCACATTGCTCCTAATGACCGGTTTCACAGACTTAGTCTTCTGCCATCAAACTCTTTTTCTTCTCAACATCTGCTGGTTTTAATCTCTAGCTTCCATGTGCCCCCAGCACCCACAATATAGTGCAGCTCATGATGGCTTTGCAGGAGACAGTATAATAGCAGCAGAGGAGTTTAAAAGGGGGACAGGTTCAAGGCCTCAACAGAGCGCAGTGTTCTGATGCCTTCACCATTCTCCACAGGAGCAGAATCTTAGTCTCCCTCCTCTGGGGGCAACATGGGAAGGGGTACACAGATGTGCAGAGCTGTCAAGAAGCAGCTGCATGCATCACTGAAAAATTGGAGCTTTCTGTGACTTTAATTGCCTCACGTGAAAAAACAGTCATTTGGAATCAAACCAAGTGAAGTATTTTTCTTTTCTTTCAGAAACAGAGAGTTACATCACTTATTACTTGGTATTTTAAAGTTTTATATGAATCCAAAATTATTCACTTAATTTGGGAACAAATTTTAAACCATTTAATTTTGAAAAATGGAAACGAATGATACAGATATTACTAGAAAAGTTCTTTTTAGCCCCAGAAAGAAAAAAAAAAAAAGTAAATGTCTTAGTTGTTTCTAATAATTCAAATATACATCTTCTGCAGAAAGCAAAAAATTTCCTTTATCCTGAAAAACACTTGCCTAGCTGCTGTGTGAGAATCTGAGGAGGGTTTGTTCCTATATTCATTCCTATATTCACTTCAAGTCTGACTTTAAAAGGCAGTGTGCTTTTCTTTCTTTACATTACCCTGGCTTATTTGGTATTGTATAGCAATTAGGAAAACACACAACACTGCATTTTATAGTCTCATTGGTAAAAAGCTTTTCCTAGGTGGGCTACTGGCAATGTGTATTATGGTTTACTGGATATTTTAATCCTTTAATTTATTTGGATGAATGATTTGGTATCAGAAGGGAATGAAAAATGCAGTCCATTTGAAGGTGTCATGCAGAGTTTGTACAATTGAATTTAGCAGATACTGAAAATATTGACATTCCTACCTCTGGGCTCTTATTTTACTTGAAACTTGCTTTGGGTTTGGGGATCATCTGGAAGCAAAACCTACAAGTGCTGCTTCTTATGTTCAAATGGTGAGAGCAAAACCCTGTAGGCTGCCATTCTAAAAGCAGCTGATGATTCTGCATTTTGCAGCTGAACAATCCTTGTGAGTTTATTTTACATATACTCTGAGGTTTGGGGTTTTTTGTCCTAACTGCTGTGGGGTTTTATACCCAAGAATTATTTTGCCACACATAAAGCAGTTTCATTTCTGCTTGCTTAATTTGTTCTGATTACATGTCTTTTAACTAGATAGTAGTCATAACCATAGGTGCTGCATCCCATAGAAAATATTTCATATCATTCAGCAATGAAACTAATCATTAGTTCCTTACTGAAGAGGTCATTAAAGCTGGTATGAGTTTGGCTACAAAGCTCTTTTGTTGAACTCTGCAAAGAAACTCCCAGTAACATGCTGGGCAGAGCTGGATTAAAGAGATGCAGAGCCTCAGCCTGCTAGAAATTGGCTGGAGGGTGGCCTGTGTTTCAAACAACTTCAAAGTCACATAGTCTGCTTTTTGCAAAAAAATGTGGTCACAATTAGATCTGAGATTCCTAGCAACGCTCTGCAACTTTTGAAGACATTTTGAATGTGAAATTGAAGGAAGATGGTGTGTCCTGACGTTATTGCCTTTTAGTTTCTTTACAAATAAACGCCAAATCCCCACCAAACATAAAATCAAAACAAAACACAACAAAATATCAAACAAACAATAAAAAAGGAAGCTTCTGTGAAAGAAGATTGAGTAGCTTTAGATGCTACCATTTTCCTTAGGAAGCAGAGACACAAAATCCTGATGAATTATTTTGATTTGGTAACCAGCTGAGCCATGGAGGATGTGGAGTGGAGTGAGCTAAGGCAAACCATGAACAGAGTCAGAGAATAGAGCTGAGCATGGTACAGAAGGAAAGGTTAGAAGAGCAGGGCTATAGGATGTGATTTACAGAGGAGAAGGATGATGGCTTAGGGTGAGTTGCTGGATCACCACTGAGGCGGAGGAGGAGGCTTGTAACAGTTGGTTGAAATCTCTTGCTGCTAAACTGCATAGAATAACTTGTCATTATGACACAGACACCAACGAGAAGGAAAATGAAAGTACACTGCAATGGTAAGGAATTCCTGAGTGCTCATATAAACATTTTCTCACTTTGGAAATTAGAGATGAGAACTGGCTGGAGGGCTGGGCCCAGGGAGCGGTGGTGAATGGTGCATCTAGTTGACATCCAGTTGGCAGCCAGTCACTAGTGGTGTCCCCCAGGGATCAGTGCTGGGCCCAATCCTGTTCAATATCTTTATTGATGATCTGCACCAGGGGATTAAGTCCATCATCAGTAAGTTTGCAGATGACACCAAGTTAGGAGAAGGTGTTGATCTGTTGGAGGGTAGGAGGGCCCTGCAGAGGGACCTGGACAAGCTGGATGGGTGGGCAGAGACCAATGGGATGAGATTTAACAAGGCTAAGTGCAGGGTTCTACACTTTGGCCGCAACAATCCCAAGCAGTGCTACAGGCTGGAGGCAGAGTGGCTGGAGGGGGACACAGTCTCAAGTTGTGCCAGGGGAGGTATAGAGTGGATATTAGGAGGAAGTTCTTCACAGAGAGAGTGATTTGCCATTGGAATGGGCTGCCCAGGGAGGTGGTGGAGTTGCCGTCCCTGGAGGTGCTGAAGACTGTATGGGACACTTAGTGCCATGGTCTAGTTGATTGGATAGGGCTGGGCGATAGGTTGGACTGGATGATCTTGGAGGTCTCTTCCAACCTGGTTGATTCTATGATTCTATGTGTTCCCTATCAATTTAATTAGCAACATTACTCTTGTTTATTAAAAACAAAAAATAGGAAACTAAAAAGTTGTCAAAGGAACTAGATCAGCACCATCATCTCACTTGCCCTCTCCCCTAAATGTTTTAAGTTCCTTGCCACCATAAAGCTCTGACTGAACACTTCTTTGAGAAAATGGTATACTTTTCAGTCTTTGTGTTATGAGAAATGTCTTTTTAGGGCTTCTCACTAATGTTTTCTTGCATAAATCACCATAAGACAACAGCAGGTCTTTGATGGTATGCAGCATGAGGCCCAGGTCTGCCAGGTAACTTCCCAAAATATTCAGTAGAAAATTCCCATAGAAAAATTTACATGAAAAAACTTCATATTGCTGAAATTGTGAGGTGACTCATTGTCCAAATACCAGTTGGCACCAATAATAACAAGCATAGGAGGAGGACTAGGAAATGAACTGACTGTTGGATCAATCTGCTTAGAACATTTCTGCTGATCTTCAAACAGTGATGCAAGATATAAATTCCCAGACCTTTTTAAAAAAGAAAAAAAAAAATCCTTCTGCTCCCACTCCTTAATCAGACCACTTGCATCCTCACCCAAAATCTCCAAACCTGCTGTCTGTATATGCTGATTTTTAAAATTTATTTTATTTTTCAACAAATAGAATCCTAAGTGCACCAGTGCGTATCTCTGGAAGTGGATTGGGACAAACATCTTCTTTATGGGCTTCTGAAAAACTAAGTCAGAATGTATTCAAAATGACTGATGTAATCACTTCTGGCTGCAGAAAGTCTAATAGAGCAAAGCTGTTTTGTACTTGAATGTCAATCCAAATGCTGCCCATACCGGGGGCTGTAATGTTCTCTCTGCCCCTAGTTCCTTTATGAGCAGCACAGAAAATGAAATCTGTGACACAGTGTCTTTGTTGTGTAGATGACTCTTGGCTCTTCATCCTTTTATTCTTGCATAGAGGTGAAGAGAATGCTTGACTTTCTAGCACATAGTGAATTGCTGAATTGCTTTCTAGCACATAGTGAATTGCAGAGGAACAAATGTGTGTCTATGGTGGATGTATTCCCAGTCCTTTTGGTTATGGCACTATGGGCATTCACATGGTGTGTAGAGTGTGGTTTAAGATGCCTTCTGTTTCTATTAGTACAAACACTTGACTTCAGCTCAGACATGACCTGTCTGAGGTCATCACAGACAAGAGCTCCCTGAGGTCTGTAGGTGCTATTTAAAGCTAGCTCTGCTGCGATCAGGAGGTTGGACCGGGTAAACTCCAGAAATCCCTGACATCTTCTAGAATTATGTGGTTTCCAGATGGACCTGAACTAGTGAGCTTAGTGCCACTCTGTGCCAGGCACTGCCACTTCCTGAGTGAAATGGGTGGCTTCTCAATTTTCTCCAGTTCTCTGCTCTTCCCCCAGTATTTCTCGCCAGTGCTCAGCCATAGTTGGAAGAGGAGCAATAAACCTCAGCAGCACCTCTTCCTAAGTGCAGAGACTTAGTGCAGAGAAGTGCAGCTAGCAGATAGCTGAACTTTTTCTTTAGCCGTGACAGTGTTATTCACAGAGTTAAAAACCGGCTGGTGATGCCCCCCCTATTGCGATGTGATGCATTGGCACTGCTCTTCCTCCTTTTTAGTGGTGTAGCTAAGTCTGCTCTGCGGTTGCCTTTCCCCAGCATCCCCGACCCTTTGAACTTGCATCCTGTCAGCATAGAGTGTAAAAGGCAGGCAATGTAGTCATCTCGATAGAAAAGTGCTTCCTGGGAAGCCGTGAATCACTTTGAGGGGCTGCCAGTATGCTTTCCTCTCCTCACTGAAAGTGCTGGAGCGCCTGACACCCACTCAGCACTGCCATCATCCAGTGCATTAGTTGGCTTCAGATCTCCAGATTCTTGGGGAGCTTTGTCACAGCTTTGACTGCTCCTGTGCAATGCTGGGAGCAGGGCTGAGTGCTAGAAACGGCCTCTTCATGGAAACAGAGCTAGGAAAGCAGCTACCAATTTTAAGTGAAATCTGCACTGTGCTGGAGAGGGATTCAGTCCTCACAGTCTCACTCAAGAAGCCTTCCTCTGCTGGACGTGCTGTTACTGTTTATTTATTATCATAGTGTCTAGAAACTGCACTTAGGGATGCAGACTTCTGTTGTGACTGGAACTGAGTAAACATATGGTACCTACAACATCCTCCCTTTCCCTTCTCACACCCCCTCCAATGCAGTGAATGTGCTGAGTGTAAAGCATGGAATAACAGGAAGGGTCTAAGGGTTGGAAGGAGATAGGCAATTTTGGTCACCACTCTCACCTGTGTATCATGACAAAAGGGATTGTGTAGCCTTGGAAAGTAATAGCAATGTGCTTTTACTTTTGTTTAATCTGAGCTCCTTACAAGTGTGAATTCTAGCAAGAAGTGCCTTCCTGAGATGAGCACTGCTGATCAATAAGCTGACTGGCACTTGGAGCTAATCTTTCTGTATAGATGCACAGCCAGGTAGAAATTGAAAAGGCCTTGAGAGATAAGATAAAGAGCTTGAGTTTCATGTAGAGCCCAACAGTGGAAGGATGTGATAGAGAAAAATGAGAGTGCTGATCTTTTCAGCTGCTTTCTAGGTGGATTTGAATAGGAAAAGAGTGCTTGATAATTTCTGAGAAAAGGATGTTGCAATACTGATGTGGTGAGAACATGGATAGGATTTTCTGCTGTCTGGCTGGAATAGGAAGTGTCGTAGACAGTGATTTAGCTGAACTTTGGTCTGAACCTAAAGACTTGAAGAAAAGATGGTCTCCAAGCCTCTTCTCTTGGTTTTGGGTAGACAAAAGGCATAGTTTTAAGGGAGGAAGAGGGGTAATAAGAGGAATTAAAAGTTCGATTGAGGATGCAAATATAGTAGTATTATTTTTTTAATTTTTGGGAATACTTTGCAACAGACATCTGAACTTCATTATTCCTTTCACAATAGCCCCTTCATTACTTTTGAGCCAAAACAAGCCATTTGGTGAGCTACTTTGAGAGAGTTTCTTCTCTTTGTTGTCAGAAGCAGAAATCCATTAATTAAGATACTTGTTCTAGCTTTGCTGAAGCTGCCAGTTTGTAGTGTGAAAGCAAACACTTTTTGATGACATCTAACGTCATGTGACTGAAGTGCTGGAGTGTTTACAGGAGGTTAGTTGGGGAAGTTGTTTCGATCTCTGAAAAGCACATAGAGGAAAAATAGGGGACTTATTTAGATTAAAAGTTAAGAATGACTGGATAAAAGTAAACACTTGGATTGCAGCTCTTGTTTTACAGGAGTTTTTATATAGCTCTGTTGAATAGTTTTGCCCCTGGTTTGCATTACAGTTCATTGGCACTCTAGCATGGCACATTCTTGGAGAATTTTATTATGAGCTTGCCTTTTAACTTGCTTCCCATTTCCTTTATACATTAACTCCCTTGTCAGGTTTATGTACATTAGATTGCAGCTTGTCAACAAACTTCTGTTATCTTTCTAAGTTGTTGGGTAAAATTATGTGGCCAGATAACAACACTTAGAGGTAGTGGATAGGAGCTGGCTATCAGGGTGTGCCTTGTACATAAAGGAAAAGGAATGAGCGATGGAAGGAAGGTATACAAAAGGTCAGAGCTGCTGAAAATAGAATGTGTTTGGATTATAGGAATACAGAAAATGGCAATAACTTAGTACGTAGCTGGATTGAACAAACTCCTTTTGTTACAAGTGGGGGTTTTTTGTTCGTTTTGGTGTGATTTTGGTTTTGGTTTTTTTTTTTGGTTTGTTTTCTTTTCCCCACTGAGGGCAAAGTAAAAAGCAGGGGGAAGAGATAAGCAGAGATGCTGAAGGGTGATTCAAGAGTTTAGATAAAGTAGTGAAATTCGTAAGATAGGGAGAGTTTTGAACTACACTGGAGAATCTGGTCTCCAGTAATGAACATAATCAAAATTAAATATACTTTTGTTTGTCCTCAGAATTCTGAAAAAGGAGCTGTGATGTTTGTTTGCAGACCTGCAAGTCTAAAGAAGGTGGGATTTTTTTAAGGATTTGTTTTATCAAATTTTGCTTCCCTGTGTTTGATTTGGACAAATACGAGAATGAAAGTGATTAGGTTACATAGTTTATCAGATGCTGGGCAAGGCTAAGATGAATCAGTGCCGATTGATGCCATAACCCTCTCGCTGTCTTCCTAGTGAAGCTGTGTTACTCTTTAACAAGGTTTTGTGTTCATCAAGTACACTGCTGAAAAGCTAAGCGCTTCTGACAGATAAACATACTATGACAGGAAACTGTTCTGCAGGGAACTTGGAGGGAATTCCCTTGCATTAAGCAGACTCGTGTATTGGAATACCCAGCACCATCTCCACCCCATATATCAATCCTTGGTTTTCACTTAGAGGCAGTTACTATCATTTTATTAAACACTAAAAAATATTTTTTTTCAATGTTTTAGCACCCAGGTATTACATTTTAAGTTTGGTTTAATGAAACACTGAAGTAGATCTTGTAGCCCTGGAAGGCTTTTTGCTTTTACAATGGATTTGTGTGTATGTTTGTTTGCCAGATATAGTAGAAACTTCTTGAGCCCTGACAGATAGAAAATTTAACCAGAGGTCCATACTGCTGGGATGTTTACACTGCAGTTTGAAAATTCTCCTGTGTGAGAGAATCCTTTCTATGCCCCATAAGAAAGTCTGACAATTGAAGTTTGTGCTGGCATTGTAGGCAGATCAATTAGTGAGCTAGCAGTACTTGTGAGTTCCAGTCTCTAACCAAAGCCATTCACTCACCTATAGGTGAGTTAAGGGATTATTTTCCCCCCTCATCTGGCACACAGATGCCAGACAGGCAACTAATTCCTCACATCTCTGAATTCAGCAGCCATAGGAGGTAGCTCCCATCTGTAGATAACATGTGGGTTAGTCCACTCTCAATACAAGGAGGGAATAAAACTCAGTGTACTTCCTTCTTTCCTGTGCTGGAGACCAGAGCTCATGAGGGCAATGGCATGAGCATACTTTAGACAGTTCCATGGGTGATTCTCCTTACCCGTCATTCCTGAATGGCTGCTAAGTGCAGAGGGACAGATACCCTCCTTGCAACTGCAAGATCTGGTTTCATTGAAACTTGGAATTTTTTTGGTGATCGGAATTAGAGTAAATATTGTTTAAGTATGATGAAATATTACCATTAAGTGCAAAACACTTATCAGAGGTTGAATTTTGACCAGATTTTGGAAAGGGTTCAGTTCCCACACAGGGCAGTGCACAAAAAGACAAAGCTACAAAATGAAAAGTGTAAATGAAAGGAGCTCACAATGGTAACGGCTAACATGAAAGTATAAAAAAACCAAAGGATGTTTTCAGATGCATTTAGACATGTTTAACACTGGTACCTGGGCAATTTGCACAAACCAGGGTTGTAGATAAAGCCATTTGCTGTAAGGGATGTCAACTTCCCAAGTAGAGACTAATCTTTATCAGCTCAGCAACCACAAGGAACAACAGAACTTTGCATTACCTGTTTTTATTGTAACTCAAATGGGAGAAATTACAGACCCAAACTCTCAGTGTAATTTTTTTCCAATTTGACTTTAGGGTGAGCTTGACTACAGAGGTCTGTGGTCTGATCTGTTTCCTCTGATGACAGTGTAGCTTCATATACAGTGAAAGGACAAAACACCTTTTAAAGGAAAATATGAGTAGAAGCCCATGAAACCTGTTGTAGGAACTTTGGCAAGTATAACATCTAAAACTGTCTCTAAGATATTTCTTCTCTTTTGGTTTTTCCCTGACCACAGTATTACTGATTCTACTGCTATTATGTTGCACTTCTTGCTATGATTTTCAGTGCACAAGCTGTATTTTTTTTTTAAACAAAAACATCCTGTTAAATTTGTGTCAAAATATTCTGCTGGCGTAGCCTTGCAGACAGAGTATGTGGTACAAAAGAGTGAGAAATGGCTATTCCATGAGTGGAATTTCACATGGTTCCCCTCTGAGATAAGCACCTCTGTATGGCTTGTGTTTGTGTGTTGGCAGCTTCAGAAGCCTAGTGTATAAAATGAGCTGCCTTGGCAACATCAATGTTCCTTGCTTCCTTGGGCTGCAATGTGGAAGGTGTATTTTGTAATCAAGTTCAGTTTCCCCCTTTTATTTTAGTGTTATTTTTGTAGTGCTGATAAGTTCTGGGTTTATTGTTTAATAGGTTAGTATAGCGTTAATAGGTTGTGGCAGGGGAGGTCAGAATTGCCTCTGCTATGAGGACAGTGCAGTGGTGAGCTCTGTGACCATTTTAGTGTGTGGGAGTGAGCTTTCCAATCTCAGGCTAACAGCCAAAAAGGCTTTAGCTACTATGTACACTGCAATGTAGACAGCTCTCCAAGAGCTCTTAGTCGCTCGAGAAATCCGAGACCTCCAAATTAGTGCAGTTCTCCTTTGTTTCTGATGTGTATACTGTTCATTGCACTTTTTTGCCTCACATTGTCCAAAAATACTACCTCCTTGTCTCAAAACAAAGGCTCTACTTAGGGAAGACAGGGGTATATCTTAGAGAATCACACAGAATCACAGAATTGATTGAGTTGGAAAAGACCTTCAAGATCATCAAGTCCAACTTACCACCTAACAACTTCTCATTAACTAACCATGGCATTAAGTGCCTCATCCAGTTATCCTTTTAAACACCTCCAGAGATGGTGACTCCACCACCTCCCCAGGCAGCCCATTCCAATGGCCAATCACTCTTTCTGTGAAGAACTTCTTCCTAACCTGCCCTGGTACAGCTTGAGACTGTGTCCTCTTGTTCTGTCACTGGGTGCCTGGGAGACGAGATCAACCCCCACCTGGCTACAGCCTCCCTTCAGATAGTTGTAGAGAGCACTAAGGTCTCCCCTGAGCCTCCTCTTCTCCAGGCTGAACAACCCCAGCTCCCTCAGCCACTCCTCGCAGGGCTGTGCTCCAGCCCCCTCACCAGCCTTGTTGTCCTTCTCTGGACACGTTCAAGCACCTCAACATCTTTCTTAAATTGAGGGGTCCAGAACTGGACACAGTACTCAAGGTTTGGCCTAACCAGTGGTGAAGTCTTGGTGAAGTACTTGATATAGCTCAATACTTTTCTGGTCATAGGTCATTGGCATGCAGTGTACCATAAATAACATGAGTCAATCAGAGCATCACATATAGGTAGTTATTCCTAGAGATTATAAATTCAAAATGTCCTGTGTTCCTCTCTTGTCCCACTTTGCTCCAGATCACCATACACTGCTGCCTTCCAAGCAACACCCCTTTATTTTTGCAGGTTCACTTGCCATTGACTGTATAGAGTTTCTTGCAGGTCATCTGCATTGGTCGTGATAAGAGAAGACCCAGGCCCTTCCTAGCTGTGCCCAGACTCTTTGTAGCCCTCACTAATGGCAACAGAGGGGCAGTGATCCATGAATGGGCAGACCTTGGCACTCTAAAAGTTGAATACCACACTCCTCTTCCCATATTGAAAGCTGTTTTTCAAGGGAAGGTGATTTAAGATTTTTAGCTAGATGAATATATTTTATATTATTTTATGACAATCTTGTGTCAATGAATAATAAATTTTTTTGGTTTGCAGTCTGTTATTAACAGTATCCACAGTCAAGAAATAAGACACATTGGCATGTAAAGCACCCCATGGTGACAAGTTTATTCTAATTTTTCCCTTCATTTAATTAAACTTCTTCCTAATCTTGTTTATATCCTTTCATGCATGCAAATAGGGATAGGTGGAGGATGGTTGTGTCTGTCTTTATTTGAAAAAGTGTATTCCTCAATTACTTGTTGACAGTGAGATGCCTAGGATTAAAAAAAACCCAAGGACAATAGAGAAAGGATGCAGGACAACAGCGAATGGATGCAGGGAGTCAAGATCTGTAAGGCTTTGCATTAGTGTAAGCAGTGAGCAAAGCCTGAGGAAAATCTGAGGGGAAAAAAACATAGACTCATAGAACGGTTTGAGTTGGAAGAGACCTTTAAAGATTACCTAATCCAACCCCCCTGCAATGAATAGGGTCATCTTCATGTTACTCAGAGCCCTGTCCAACCTGATCTTGAATATTTCTTGGGATGGATCTTCTACCATCTCTCTGGACAACCCGTTTCAGTGTTTTACTACCCTCCTTGTAAAAAATTTCTATTCTTGTATCTTGCCTGAGTCTGCCCTCTCCTAATTTAAAGTCATTATACTTTATCCTACTGATACAAGCCCTATGAGGAGGCCTGTCCTCATCTTTCTAGACATACTATAGTATTTATAATGTTATCAAATGCATTAATATAGAAGATACAATTATTATAGTACTATATTAATAGAAATATAGTAATATTGTGTAGGGCAATTGTACTTTACAATATTAATAAATTAATGTTTTAATTTGTTTTACTTTAATTGTTGACATACTGAGAATTAACTTGCTGGCAGCTAAAGTTAGTGAGAACAGAAAACATTAACAAGATGTTATATGACTTAGCTCCTGAAACTTATTAGGAGAGATTTATACAACTGTTGCTGTCCCAGCTATGAGAGGTGAAGAAGCAAAAACTTAATACAAACTCCCTTTAAAAAAACCCAAAACAAACAAAACAAAAAAGACTCTTGGAAATTATGGTGGCTTGGGTTTTTTTGTGGTTTTTTTGTGGTTTAGTTTGTTTGTTTGTTTGTTTTTGGTTTTGTTTTGGTTTGTTTTTTTTTCACCAGTGACATGACAGGAAGTTTTCCAGCATGTGTGTTCTTTCATTCAATCATTTTCTTTTAAATGCAATGAAAAAGCTTGGCTCAGCAAATACAATTGGAAAATGTAATCAGCAATGCAAACCTTTTTGAGGAAGCGAAACTCTTGTCATGCAAATTCTAAATAGTGTTTGTTTCTCCATCATTCCATGAACAGAAGGACACTTGTATCATTCAACTAAAGTTAACATTGACATCATCATATGAGCTTGCTGCTTCCTGTCCCACCTCTTATCCCTCAAAGTCCATCCTTGAAAGTTGGATCTGCTGCCATTGCACATGTTGCTAGAAAACCCTACCTGATGCATACTGGTATAGCTTTTCCCCCTCAAGTATGTCTTGCTGACATAAGGAAGAAATCTGTGCTTTTTTTATAAAAATAGGCTTTGAACTTGTACCAATGGGAAAGAATGGTTTGCACTAAATTCATTGGCCAGCTTGGGATACTGACATTAGACCTACGAATAGTGTCTTGTTTGGGTTTAGTGTTTGAGGCAGCTGGAGATGGTGAGAAAAGTTTACTGTTGCAAACTATGGAAACAAATACCTGCTTCAGAACATTTTTTATTTAGGCCTGATAATGACTGAAATGTTTAATCTCTTGTTATGGAGATGAATGAATTATCATTCAAGTCAGAGAGATGGTCGAAGAAACCCAGTCCCAGAGAAGGTCTTTTACTGCTCGATATTGTCAGGAAGATGCTGAGTTATCTCATGTTTATTTGCTAAGTTCAGGGACAGCATTTGAGAAAGTAGGGCTGGGAGAGCAGAACTGCTTGTTGAATATTTTGATATCTGTGAAGATAAAAGCAAAACTGAGTTCTCTTACAGCAAATGGCCCTCATTGTTTTCTCAGATGCTAATTCCAGTAAAGCTACTCAAGGTAGCTTTAGCACCATATCTCACCTCAGTCAGCTGCAGCAAACAAAGTCTAGAAAGGTTTGTTTTGTCATTAAATGTTTATGGTAACACAGCAAAGAGAACTTCTATGGCCAGTAAAGATTATATTGAATTCAGAGGGAGGGTCAGGATGAGGTTTTAGTTTAGAAATAGGCTTCAAACAAGCAGAAACTGTAGCGTCTGCTGAGACAGAAATGACAGCCAGTGTTCTTTACTGTATTTCTGGTACTGTGGCATAAGGTCAGGGTTTTGGAGAATCTGTTAACTTGGTGGTTTGGTTGGGTTGATAGCTGGTTATTCTTTTACTTGTGTGCACCTAAAGTGTCTCTGAGCTTTCAGTGTTCTTAGATCTTGACGAGTTTCCAAAGGGTCCAGATAACATGTGAAAGAGCTGTGATTGAATTTTAAGTTCAGATCAAACCAATCTGCTTCGTATGTGAAGATGAACCTTACCACCTTGGTTAACTGTGGAGTATCAAGTTGCCTTGCCTTATATAGCTGGACTAAGTTTTCTTAAATTCCGTAACTCACTTCTGTGGATTTTTCAAAGTTCAGTGTTTGTCCCGGAAGGGCATTTTAAGCTCTAACTTTCTCTTACTGTCTATGATGTTTATTTTCTATCAGCCCTGACATTCCTTGGTCTTCACAATTTCACCAAGACAAAGATCCTCCATATATTTGTAGGATATGGATAGCAGGAATATTTTTTTCGCTTGTAGAAGGAACCGTGTGAATGGCAGGCTGACGAATCTTTATGTAAATGCTTGGGTGGAGGGGAAGGAAGAGGTTGTCAGTGACATCCTGACAGAGCTGACATAATTCCATCATCACGAGGGTAGTTTCCTAATATGTGCAAGTTTATCAGTGATTATGAGATTTACTGTAATCTCCATCTAATAGATATTATCACTTTCACATTGGATGAAGAGCATTTCTGATATGGAAGTGAATTTTTCAGGAATAATGTGAAGTAATTTCAGTGAAGATGAGAACTGCCCTGGCTAGAAATAGTGTGGTAGAACTTATCTTAACATCAAATTAATTCTTACCATATGTATTTTTTTTTCCTTTGAAAAATAAGGGCAGTGGTTAATTATATGTGAGAGGTCACAAGTAAGGGTACAAACATGTTTGCAAAATATGTTTTTTTTTCCAGTTCATACAATAAAGCACAAATTAATTTCTGCACAGGCTGGAGAGGAGCTTTCTTCTGTCAATGGATTTCTTTCTGTTGGAGAGTTTCTACCTGCTTTGCCTGAAGTCAGGTTCAGTCTTTGCTGATGCCAACAGGGAACAGGCTTGAGCAGCTTGGTCTATTCTTGAGCAACCTGGTTTAGTGGAAGGTGTCCCTGCCCATGGCAGGGGAATTGGAACTAGATTATCTTTAAGGTCTCTTCTAACTTAAACTATTTTGTGAATCTCTGAATCAATGTCTCTTCTTTCTGCATCCCAGAAAATGCTTATCTCCAGTAAAAAATGGCTTGATATTACTATGTAAAAATATTTTTCGTNGCTTGGCCAGCTCATCTGCCAGCTCTCTCAGCACCCGTGGATGGATCCCATCCAGTCCCATGGACTTGTGGGTGTCCAAGTGGCTCAGCAGGTCCCGAACTAATTCCTCATGGACTTCCAGGGCAACACACTGCTCCCCGACCCCATCACCCAGCTCAAGAGGCCACTTGTCCTGAACTCCTCCCTGCCCATGGCAGGGGAATTGGAACTAGATTATCTTTAAGGTCTCTTCTAACTTAAACTATTTTGTGAATCTCTGAATCAACGTCTCTTCTTTCTGCATCCCAGAAAATGCTTATCTCCAGTAAAAAATGGCTTGATATTACTATGTAAAAATATTTTTCGTGCCATATTTCTGTTAATAGAATTGATGTTTGCAGTTTTCAGAAAGCACAAACATCTTGCTTAAAACTGTAATTTTAGCCCTACCGAGTGAATGCTTCAAAAACAGTTTTATTATTCTGATTATACCCTCTCTTCATGAGGCTTAGCTATAATTATGGGAAATCAGGGAATGTTTATGCTGTGGAAGCATAATAACAACTTCTGTTAGTATTTTTAGACTTGTTTTGAAAATGTAGGTATGAATAATACTTGACTTTCAAATCTCTCATTAGGCAGGTCTTTATGTGCTGGGAAACTCCTGGCTGACAGAGGCAAAGTCTTTTTAGTGGGGGCAGACTACTTTGAATGTTCATATGTGGAGAAAGCTGGAAACACCCACATTTGCTTTTTTTTTTTTTTTTTTTTTTCAGCAGTAGGAAAGAGAGGGTGAGCCGAAGAGGAAAAAGAGAAGGAAGGCTAGGAACTGGGAAATGGTGTTTGAGGTGAAATAAAAAGGAAGCTGAGAGAGGGAAGGGACATTGACGACATCCTGCTGATACTATCACCTGCAAACCTGTCTAGCACCTGCAGCTGCCTACTGCCACCACCATTCCAAGTAGTAGTGACCACACTTTACTTGTTCTGTTCTTTTCATCTATTTTAAGGGTCACCTTACAGGACTGAGATTCTTGGTCAGCACCAACCTATTGATTGTGATATAGCAGACCGGATTATGTGGCCTGATGATCTCAGTGGCCCTAACGAGAACAAACATCTCAAGCACTCAGAGATCAAAATGTTGAATTTAAGTCCTGGATTGCTTCCCTCACAGAGGATGGCACAGAATTACATGGATATGAATCATCTTTCAGTGAGATTCATGAGCAGTTTATGACCATTCATTTGTCTAGGACAAAAAAAAAAATTAATCAACAGAGGGAAAAAACATATTAACTTTGGAGAAAACAGGATTGTCAAGTTCTAACTCTGACTCAGGCTTCAGAACTAGACTACTGGTGAGTTTCTGATAAAGATGGCCTTGTACATTGCTGGTCATATAAAAATCAACTCTAATTCAGGAAAACTCAGAATATAAATCTCTTTCTGTACAAATACTTTCACTCTCTTATTTAATGTAGTGTCTTTGAACTACATGGGCCTCTTCCCTAAGCAGATACAGAATTATCAGGAAAGTGTGTTAGGCAAATGCAGTGCATGCAGAGTGGAAAGAAACTACACAAACCATGAAGGAGCTGTGTTTTGAGAATATATCATCAGAGCTGTGTTCACCCAAAGAGTGCACAGTTATCTGTATGTGTCAGCTGGGCTGCTTGATGCACGCTATATGTAAAGTACTTATTTACTCTCTTGTTAAAGATCTGAATCTCTACATCCATCTGTGCAATTTTTAAAACTGTTTAGAAGGATAGCAGTAAACTGAAGAGGACAGGTACTGGTTAAGAGTATTTTAAGCCCCTTCCAACATGGGCAATAACAAATACAGTGATTAACATCCAGTACAGTGATCTAATTGTGTAAGTGCCCTTCTCTGTTTGCACACAGGAGCAAGCAAATTAACTCAAGTTTCCCAACGTCACTTTTCCTTAAGATAATCATAGAATCATAGAATAGTTTAGGTTGGAAAGGACCTCAAAGATCATCTAGTTCCAACCCTCCACTATAGGCAGGGACACCTCCCACTAGGACAGGTCACTCAAGGCCTCATCCATCCTAGCCTTGATCACCTCCAGGGAGGGAGCATCCACAACCCCCCTGGGCAACCTGTGCCAGTGTTTCACCACCCTCATTGTAAAGAACTTCTTCCTAACATCCAGTTTAAATCTCCCCTCTGCCAGTTTAAATCCATTACTCCTCATCCTGTCATTACAGGACCTTGTAAATAGTCCCTCCCCAGCCTTCCTGTAGGCCCCCTTCAGATACTAGAAGGTGACTACAAGGTCTCCTTAAAGCCTTCTCTTCCCCAGGCTGAAGATCCCCAACTCTTGTAGCCTGTCCTCATAGGAGAGCTGCTCCAGCCCTCTGATTGTCCTCATGGCCCTCCTCTGGACTTGCTGCAGCAGTTTGATGTCCTTCTAATGGAAAAGCACTTCTTCATTTGGGTGCCAGTTTTACCTTGGCCTCCTGGAGGACATGTGGTCTGTTGCCTTTCTGCTAGGACTCACAGGATAACTCTCATCTGGACATGAGTAATGGATGAAATGGCTTTGTGACCTCACTCTGGCTTTCAACTTGTGCTGAACGTGCTGTAGAAACTGAATGGCTTGGAAAGTGAGAGTTACTTCTGCTTCTGTGGGGGAAAAGCATAAGTTCAGTGACATGATAGATCATCCTGTTTTTCATTAACATCTTAAAGTAACACACATGAGCTAGATTTAGAGGTACATTAGGCTGGGCAAAAAAGACAGGATAATGCTATGACTGCATTTGACACTATGTCATACAGAGCTGTTCTTGCATTTTTAATTTTGGCTTTCAGAGAATCACAGAAACATTCCGTTTGGAAAAGACCCTCAGGATCATCAAGTCCAACCATTATCCCTACTCTACAAGGTTCACTCTTAAACCATATCCTCAAGCACCACATCCAAATAACTTTTAAACATATCCAGGGTTGGTGACTCAACTACCTCCCTGGGCAGCCCATTCCAATGCCTGACCACTCTTGCTGTGAAAAAAATGTTTTCTAATGTCCAGTCTAAACCCACCCAGTCACAGCTTGAGACCATTCCCTCTTATTCTATCACTATTTACCTGTGAGAAGAGATCAGCAGTGGCCTGTCCACAACATCCTTTCAGGTAGCTGTAGAGAGGTGTATGACAGATGTTCCCAACACCTTACTGCCATAAAAGTTTTCTACTTTGGGAGCTATTCAAAATGCTGTTCAAATAGTATGGTTTTATGAAGTGAAAGGTGAATGATGTTTTCTTAATATGTTCCTTTGAAAGGAAAGGCAAGGTGTAGTGTGGGCAGCAAGCTTTTTTTGTCTCTTTAGTTTTGAGGTCTCCTAGTGATTGATGTATTACTGCTATTGTTATCACTACTTTATTAGAAACTGCTTCCTGAGGGCATTGTATTTGGATGCTTAATCTCAGTTAAAATATTATTCATGTGTGTTTGCTTCTCATAGAATCTTCTCTACCCTTAAACAAAGTTACCTCATGGACATAAGGTCTCTTCAGACTTCATTGGTGGCCATCAGAATGGGCAAGAGTGAGTCTGGACATAAACTAGAAACATGTCTTGATAGCAGACATTTATTCTTGATTTTTTAGCATAACCAATTTTGTCACATGTAGAAAGCTTTTGGTATTCATAGTATTCCCTCTAAGAGTTTCACAGGGGACATTCTAGATATGATCACAAAGCATAATATGTCAGAGTTCTACATCCTTATTCTCTCTCTTAAGGCAATTCCAGGGCTGCTGACATTTAGGATAAATACCAAACCTATAGTTTGGGTCTGGGCTTCTGGTCTCAGGTGTGTTTTAGTAGCATCCTTTCATCTATTTGTTTTCCTTTTGACATAACACTGATGCAGCATGCAGTTTTTTTCTCAGAAATGTGTATTTCCAATTTCTAATACTGATTAACAAAGTCACCTATGAAGTTACTTATATTTTATCTGACAATGCAACATCTTATATTCGTTTTCACGTGGTCCTTGCAGACCCATTTTGGAAGCTTGTTTTATTTGTGGTGGCTCTGTGGTCATGGCATCGTTACAAGAATGATGAGTGTATGCAAGACTAATACATGGACTTCAAGTAGGAAAAAAAAATTATGTCTCAATAAATCTCACTGTGCAGACTGTTTATTAATACAGGAAAAGCTAAACTTTGCTGCATTTTCCAATAAAGGCAATGTTGACAAACTAGATGTCTTTATTTAAAGTATAAAATATATGGACTGTAAATGAACATAATATTTTTGAGCAAGTCCTTCATGAAACAGTGACCTATGTCGTGACTGGACATTTTATCTTGTTAAATCACATGTAAGTTCCTATTTCCATGACAGACTTTCCCCAAAGCCTAGTAAGTGCTTGGTGAATTGGTAGCCAACTGTATATATAAACTCTGTGTATTTCAAAGTGGCCTTTTCAGAAATGTTCTTTCATTATACAGTTCAATAGCACATAGTTTCCTACTCATTAGAAAAGTTGCTGCATTTCCAAACTTTCTCCTACTCATTCAAATGTGTGCCTCTCTACTCTGTATACAGTAGAGATGACCAGTTAAAAGTCTGGAGTGATCTGTTGAATGGTTATACTCCTCAAAGCAAGTTACAAGGTAAAATCAAGAGTGAAAAGGGAGAGACAAAGGAGGCATTTTAAAGAGAATAATTAGTCTACATTAGCATCAGGTTGCAGAGGCGTCTAAGAGTTGTCAGGTATTAATTACAGTGTGCTGAAAATCCATGGTGCCATTTATTGGGCAAGTTGAGAGTAAGAATATTTTTTTTTTTTTTCTATTAGTGGGACCCATTGGTATGACCAGACAGGTAGTGTGTGCTCTTCTGATGTGCCAACCAGTTTTATTCTGACAGATGCAAATTTCTCCTTGTGTTGTGTGTCAGCAGGGAAAACCAAAATATTAGGGTTCTTTTGTGAGAAACAGCAAAATAAGCAGGATCTAATTACAAAAAATATTTTCAGAGTGGTAAGCTTAGTATAAACAGCATTTGAGGATAGCTGTCAGTGAGTGTTGAATTAAATTTCATATGAGCAGTGATCACTGTGAAGTTAGAGAAATTTGTGTGCATTTGCTGTATTTGTATTGCATGCTCCTAGTTGTTTCTTCCACCTCTTATTAAATGTTACCAAGGCTAAGCTGAGACAGAGTGATTTGCAAATAAGGTCTGAGATCTAGAAAATTAGATTAATTTGGTTTCAATTTTCACTGCACAAAACACAACACTCTTTGGTTTTAAAATTAAGTAATTCTGATGATAAAGAAAAATGAAGAAGCTTTCCTGGCATGTATTTATCTCTGAGAGATTATCTGTAATAAGTATATAAATTTTCTTCTTCACAAAATATAAACAAGCCAATGTTTCTTGCAAAAATTAGTCTTCCACTAAGAAGACTTTTGTCTTATGGGAAGATGCTAGTCTTGAAACAACTAAACAAGGTAAAAAGCCCTTGATCTATCCAGATGTTTCCTCTAGGGACATGCTCTTCTCTCTGGGATCTCAGCATGTTAGGTGAGTCATTAAGTTGTCTCATTCAGTATTCATGCCTTTATTAAACTATTAAAGGTTTCCTATTTAATGAGATCCGAGTGACTGGAATGTGCAGGAGAAAGTTATTTTTTGTAGTTAGGATGTGTTTGGTCTCATAAGGTTATTAATGAGATTTTCTCATGTGAGGTATTAGCAAAAAATAATATTTCCTTAGTTGTAGTATTCACTACTTTCAGGATGTTCAAACCACTTCTGAGGTGCCAGATTTTGTGTCTAGCATTAAGCCTTTCAGTCTTTCTATATTCCTTTTCTCTTAACTTCTGCAGCTAAAATGCATATAATCCTTAAAAGTGTTATTGTAACTCTTCTACACTTCCTTTCAGAGCAGTTTTCAAGAAAAAATAGGATTTCTCCATTCTTTGGCTAGTCCCCACAGGCATCTTCCTTCAGCTGGGTTTGTCCAAATGGTCAGACTTTCTGCCCATGCCTGTGTTCTAACTGAGCTGGTCAGACTCAGAAAAAAACAAAACTTTGGGTGGGCTTGTGACTAATGCTTCATTTCCATATGACTTCTTTAGGTAGGTAACACTAACCCCATCATTCATGTTGAAAATAATGTACCTGTACGGCAGGCAATGCTGGGACATTTTTAGGAAAGCAGTAAGACTGATCCTGAGCCCTCTTATTTAATGTCAGTCACATAACATTGTTTTAATAGTAGATAGGGTAAATTTGGACCAAACAAGACTACCTGGTGTAATTATACAAAATCTTTATGAGAAAATTAATTGCTTTAGAGCTTGCCTCAAGTCATATAGCCTGAGCATAACTGTCACCTTCAGCTATGCTTTGGTAGTTCTTGTATATGTGTATGATTGTCTGCAGCATTCACCATGCTACAGTGCTTGGCAACAAAAATTGGAGTTCATTAGGGGATTATTTGGGGAGTGGAGCGTCCATCTGCCATCTTGAAATAACACTTTGGTGCTACAGAAAATGCTAGTGGTGCCGTTTCAGCAAGGGAGTCTGGTATGCAAAAACAAGGCTCCAAGAGAGTACCAGTCACCCACTGAGCTTTAATAAATGATAATCCCTTCTAAATGGAGAGAAATTCTCCTGTATTCTTCTCCATGCTCTGTGGTATGGGGTGATGTAATGGAAGGGGTAATTAATTACTGCAAGGTGATATTTCAAAAATATTAATATAGTTTATTAATATTAAATACTCAGAACTCGCATCACCCCGATCACCATTTAATAATAATAACAGGCTCTTTGCAACATTATGTACAGGTTATAATAGGATCTAGAAATAACTATTAAATATATACATTAATTGAACTTGATTAAAGTGGAAGAGAAGGCTTTGCGGTCAGTATACCACTTGCAGCCAATACACCGCTTGCTCACTAGATGGACGCAAGGAGCAGCTTTCTGCTTATGGCAGAAGGCAATTAATAATTACAAGAGGGTTTTGGTATTTACTCACAAAAAATATTATCTGACAGTACCCAAGGCTCATGGCAGGGTTGCTGTCGGTAGTTGTCAGAGGCTTTAGAGTTTCCTCAGGCTTCTGGGTGCTGGAGAAAGGAGACAGACGATCTCTGACCCGTTCCTGGCTCTCTGGATGATCTATGTCATCTCCAGGGCTTCTGTCTGGGTGCAGGCAGATGTCTTGCGATGTGCAGTCTGGGCACGGTGTCACACTGGCTGTGCAGGTTGAATGCATGGAGGTATCAGAGCCTCAGCTCAGGATCAATGAGGCAGCAGGCACAGATGCAATAGCAGACACACCTTGTAATGGCAAAACGCCCTCTGTGCTTCCTGCTCATCTCTTTTTATCCAATACAGCCCGAGACTAATGGGCCTTTGGACACAGGCTAGCCAATCGAATGGCAGTTAGCCAAGATTTGACTACATTGGGTGAAGCCATAGGCTTGCTTTACCCTTTTTTGGGCAGAACATAGCCTTGCACAAGGCAACCCTGTGCACCTTGTTTACCGCAGTTGCTGGGCAAGCCACAGACCCCAGACTTAGTGGCACCAGGTTCTTTGTCCCTTTTCCCACGGTTGCTCTCCCCAAAACAGAAGGAGGGAGAGCAGAAAAACTTGCCTGGGCAAGCCAGGATATGTGCAAGCCTAATTTGGCCTGCTTAGCCCTATCACGACAGGTGAGCCATAAGACTGAAAGTCTCTATGCAGCCTGTCTCTCAGGAAATGCAAACTGAGCAGTAATGTGATTGCAACACTGGTAAGGATTCTGCTGTGAATGTGGAAAGAAGGAATATTTTATTAGGCAGTGAACACTGACAAAGAAGTATAGAACTTAATTCAAGGGTCCTAATGCATCTAACTGGGTTCCTGGGAAGAGCAAGAACTGGGTGGCTGGAAGCAGGATTGGCCAGTTCATTCTACTTGCTAAGAGAAGCTGGGCCATAGGTAAAGCTAGCTGAATACTTTATTGCATCTATAGCAATAGTTTTGGTTTCAGAAATGGCAGAGATATTCAGTGCTGAGAAAATATTGATTTTGGGGTGTAAAAAGAAAAATTAGCATGACTGCAAGTAGGGATTGGACTAGCTGAAGCAGGCTGCAACGCCTCATTTTCTCCCTCAAAACACTTATTGCAACACTCTGTTTCTGCCGGGAAACACTATTTTGCTGTGTCATAGGTCATGTTTTATTTGCAAGGTGTTTTTGAACATATAAAGTGGTAAAAGAATAAAACAGTATAAAATAAATATTAAGAATAAGGCTCTTTTCAAAGAAGTCTACTTTAAAGTTGTGATTTTGATTGATGGAATTAATTCAGAATTTTTATTTTAAAATTTTATTTTAGTTTGAAGTGTTTCTTTTTTAATCTGTAGTAGATAAGACAACTTGGCTGAAAATAGTGGGAAGATTAGGTGAAGTAGATTTCAATTCTTTTTCTTTAAGAAACGTGCATAAAAGCTGTAAGCTTTTCTTGTGAGTCAAGTTCTCCCTCTTGCACAGGAAGCAACAGGGAAGAAATAATTTCAATAAATTAAGAGCTTTGAGTCTTATGCCAACCTGCATGCCCTAGCATGTGGGAAAGAATGTGGGAGCATTTCTCTCAATTTGTAAGGGATTCCCACTTCATGAATCTCAATAGGTAAATGGAAATTTTGGTTATGAGAATACTTCTCTACCCACACTTCCCTCCAGCAGTGGCATGACTAGAAGACCTATCTGTATTAAACTTGTTTTTACTAGTTGACGTCAAGTGGTTGAAACTGAAGTAGGTCTGTAGACTTTCACTGAGTGAAATATAATTGTTTTGCACTCCTACGCATCCCTTTGACAGTGTTCGGAGTCATTCATACTTTCCGTTCAGCAGTGAGGTGCTCCAGAACTTACCTGTGCCCACTGAGGGCACTTTGCATTGGTCTGTGCAGAATGGATATTTGGCAAAGTCTTTCTCGTTATGAAAAACAGTGAAGCTTGTCAAATAGCTTGCTGATAGCAAATCCTGCCTTCCTTATTCTATATTAGTCCCCCAGAGGCTTCTTCCTTCACTAAATAGTACTACCAGCTGTAGTTCTAATACTTTTTGGAAGGTTTTTATAGGGGACTCTAAGCAGGAAAACATCATGAGAGAAGAAAACACAAATAAAGTGATTGTTACTTAACCAGTTCATGTCATATATGATGACAGCACTTCTTTTAGGAGTCTTTTTGAATTAAATAGTAAAAGTGTGTGGTAAATAGACTGCTGATGCTACAGTCAATGACTTTGACTCCATATAGAGGACCAAGGTTATACCATGTGTAGCATGCATGGTGAAGCCAACTGACATGACAAATTGCAACAATATTTCTCAAGAAAGGCTTTCATGGTGGATAGCTACTCACATAATAATATAAACCAGAGATTTTCAGAACTTAACTGGACAAGATCCTGAGCAACTTGATCTGACTTTGAAATGCTCTGCCCTCAGCAGAGGATTGGAGTAGATGACCTCCAGAGGTACTCACCAACTTCACTGATTCTATCCATATGTTAGCTGATCTTTTAACTGATTAACTTCTTCAATGATCTAATGAGATCTAATGCATGAAAAGAGAAATATTGCATTGTTGAAACAATAAGAAGTTACAGAAGGGTGTGAAAAAAACCAACCCTGTCATTAGCATGCCTAGCTGCAATAACTGAAGCACTTTTATAGACAGTTGAAAGAGATCCTATTCATCCCATTATAATAACAACTTTGCAGAACAGGCATAATGAGCCAATAATTTTCTTGTGTAAGAAAGGCACTTAATTTTTTTTTTTTTTGAGTTTCCACTTGGAATTTTCAGGCTATTCAAATTAAAAACAAGTTTTCAAATATTATTTTATTGTTTCTTGCCAGGAATACGAACTCAAGATAAAAATAGGCTTTTTTTCTCTTTTCCTGGAAATGACAGGATGTCCTCCAATTGTTAATTTCACTTCTCAATTACAGTTTAGAAGCTCTTTTCACGTTGTCCTAGCAATTGTCATGCACTTCTGATTATGCTTTCTATTATTTCCTTTTGAACACTAGGTATTTACTGCTTACCTGTGAAGTCTATGACTTTCCAGTCAGACCTTCCAGTATTACATTTAATTCTATTTTTTTTCCTGGCATCTCCTTGTATACTGCTGACTTCATCCACAAAATTCTTCTGAGCTGAGGATACACTTGTACCCTCCTCTCCTCCTCTCCTCCTCTTCCCTTCCCTTAAATGAAGACTAAGACTCATCAATTTAGTTTAAAGTCATAGTAAACTATGAAACTATTTCCAAACAGATTTATTTCCTTTCTAAGACTTTGTGTAACTGGCCTTGTGGGCATGGAGGAAGGAGTAAGTCTTAGAGGTTTTTCATGCTATTCAGATAAGCAAACCAAGGAAACACGATGTAGATTATTCTAGTAGAGGATGGTTAATGTGGAACAATTAGGTGCTTCATGAGAATATCTTGGATAGCATTTTCAGTAAATTGAAGAAAGTAGAATTCAAAACTATCTTGAAAAATTGAATAAATTGTTTGATAAAAAATAGAATGTGATTTAAAAAAATTAAGTAGTCTGTTGCAGGGTAACAAGTGGTTAAGTGACAGAAAAATAATTGAGTGGGTGGGAAAATAAAAATTTGTCAACAGTTCTACTCTGCAAATGTCAAATTCTGCATCATATAAACAAAGAGCTTAGCTTGCAGGATGCATAAAGGTTTTCCACTTGATATTGGCAAAATAATAACAATAATTAGGATTTGGAGTACAATCTATGAGGAAAGATGGAAAAAATTGTCACTCTGGAGTTGTGTAATTCAAAAGAAAGACTAATAGGAGACATAACAGTCATCAAATGCATAAAGAGCTGCTTCAGACATAGAAGTAATTGTTTGGGTTTAGGTAGATAGGTAGGTAGGTAGATAGATAGGGAGAGAGAGAGAGAGAGATACACCTACTGTTAGTAGGATAGAAATGGTGAGTTTCAGCTGCAGTAAAGGAAGATTTGGCTAGACGTTAGGAAAATGTAATATATTGAGAAGATGTGTGGGGGTAAAGATCGTGAAAGGCTGGAAGATGGTTCTCAGGAAGTTTTTTCAGCCATCATCAGAAAGCTGTTCAGGGACATTCATTAGGATCCATAGGGATTCGTGATTCTGCCTTAAAACGGGGACTGTTAACATATATATGTTAATAGGTTTCTTCTCTCGCTCAGTTCTGTACAATCCTGGGGAAAAAAAACAGTAGCTCGTGGCTAATTGGAGCTAGCAGCATAGATCTGATGTATGTTGTGTGGAGCATCTTTCTCCCCTCTAAGCAATTCACTGCTAACCTCCACTGTTAACCTGTGCTTCAACTCCTACTCCCTACTGTATCCACATGTTTACTGTCCTCTTTTTATCCTCCAGCCCCTTTCATTTCCAAGTGTAAACTGTAAATAGAGTTACTAGTAAACTAGGAAAGTTAGTAGTTCCATTTCAGATAAGGAAAGCCCAAGTGGACTGGAAGAGAACCCAGCTGTGTTACATGAGTGCAAATGTGATGTAGGCAAAGAGATTTGGTATAACATGGAAAGATCGGAACAATGGTCTCTTGTGAATTTAAGTTACTTTCTCTAGTGACTGGATTTTGCAGGTTTCTTGTGCTATTTCTCTGCTTTGTGTTCTCCTAGTCAGTTGCTGGCTAATGGTATGTAATTGTCTCCCCTCTGTTACATAACGTGCATTTATGAACAGGAACAAAGATGGGCAACAAATCTTGGGAAATTCTCTGTTCTTTTCTGTGACTGTTTCTGAAACCTTTATTACCAATGTAGCAAAGAAATGGGAATCTTTCAGCAGCTTTTTTAAAGTGACCTTTTCCTTTTTTTTTTTTTTTCTCCTCAAAAACATATGTCAGTTCCCGGCAGTGCCAAGTATGGTCTGTCTGACCTTCCTCTTATTTAAATACTGTAAATCATCTGTGCTGAAATCGGAAAATGTCTTCAGATTTCTTTTGAGAAAGTTATTAGGGGTTCTACACTTCAATGTCAAGAAGGACTGAGTAGTTGACTGTTCAATGACATGAAGCTTTTACAGCTTGCACTGAGGCCAGACTTCCACAGTTCATCTCTGCAGACCACACACCAAATGCAATTGTACTTCAGCAAGAATATATACATAGAATATACACATGTTTGTGCAAACATGCATGATATACTATTAAATAATGACATCAGGAGCCTAGTCAGAAATGACATCCAAAATCCTGTACACTGTGCATGAGATACGTGATCTCTTCCCAAACTACACAGCATTGCCAAATGGACAGATTTTTGGTATAAAACTTAAAAAGTAAAACCCTGAGCCAGATCCTTATGAAAGTCATTGCACAAAATCTGCTCCAAATACTTTAATGTCAACCATTCTTTAAGATTAGGAGGATAAAACTAAGAATAGTTAACGAGAGTGGATTAAGTCCCATAACAGACTAACAAAAGGAATAAATTTACAGTAGGGATCGAGTGAGAATAAGTTTGTTTGCAATGCTAAAACTGTTCTGATGATACCTTCTTTCAGGTACTCACATGTGTCAGGGCTGCAAATGTCAGCAGAGGCTGACCTTTTAATCAGTAACAAGTATGTTGCTTTTCTAATGAAAAATGTCCCATGTTTCAGCCACTGGCAAGTGTCTCAGCACTGGCTTTGGTAGAATAGATAAGCATTTTACCCTGCTTCTGCTTTCATTGCCTTGCCTTCTGTTCTCCCCATCACCTAATTTTGTAGCCTCATTTTTATGTTTTTTGGTGTAATAATAAGTTTGATCTGTCTCAAAAAAAGCTTAACTGAGACACATAGAGGAACTTAGTTACCTAGACCTTTGCTGAAATCACTGAGATGTTTGGTAGCCAGATAGTAATTTGGTGTTTACGGAAGTATCTCTGTGGAACTGGCACTTGAATGCCAAAGGAAAGCATAATAGATGGAATACATTTTCATTATATCTGCTCTGTGCCTAGATCCTCTCATTGCCCCCAAATTATATAAAAATATTAAAGCTTAATTTTGGGGAAACTACCACAAGTCATCATTCTCTGTGAGGGGGTGAAGAAGCTGTAGTAACGCTCCAGCAAGAACCTTAGGAGATACACGGACCAATTAATTAATCAAATAACATGGCTGTGGTCATCCATCTGCTTTGTTGTGCTGTATCAGAGAGTCAAAACAATATAAATACCTTTCAAAAAATGGCTGAGGTATAGGAACAAGCCCTTGATCAAGGGAGGACAATACTGTTTGTGAGGCTTCATGGTTTTAAGAGGTATTTTTGAAGGGCAGAAGTGTCACAGTAGGATAGAGGCTATTTTGATGTCTGTGGCAGCATACCTGGCAGACCCAGGCATTCCCTTTTGGAATTTCTGCCTGTTAATGGAGGTTGAACTAACATAAAATACCATAGACCTGGTCTGCAGCTGAGTTCCTGGAGGGCTAATCAGAACACTCACTGAATGGTCGATTGGCTTGCCAGAGCTGAGAAAGAGTAGCTGGAAGAGGTGGCAGGATCTGCATGCCACATGGAAGCTCAGAGATTAGTGAGGAAGTACTCTAACAAGCACTTATAACATGTATGTGGCAAATCTGCCTGTTGAAAAGTTTTGGAAATGTTTTAAGTATGGTTGTGGCCTCCTTTGGCTCAGTAATAACAGATCTTATGGCAACGATGATTTTGCGCTGACATTTGTTAGGGGTGTGTCATATCACAGATTTCCTGGTGTGCAGTTTGTTCTCTTGTGGGGATTTTGGGGCATTTCAGCATTCTGTTTCTCAGATCAGTTACTGTCTCAGGAAGTTGCTCTTATAAGCAGTGTCAGCACTAGTCATTATTTGCATCTTGTCATTGTGAAAGTAGTGATCTTCCTTGGCCTTCTACCAAGAACTACCAAAGAATGCTAAAGCAAGCCTTACAGCATGGATCTTGGTTAAGCTTCTACAGGCCTCTGCACAGAGTGAAATATGTCATTGGCCATTGACTTTCTCTAGGGTTAGGCTGTATGCAGTAGAGAGAGATGATAGAACTATCTTCTTGTATTAAATCACTGATGAACCCTTGCTGATGCTCAGACACAAGGAATATCTTGCAGCCTACTGTTGATCCGCAGTATTACAGATCCTGTTGTGTTAAGAGTGTGTGCTGGAGGGGCTGAGCACATGGAGCAGAGATAAGTACATCTGGGAGATATGAAGAGATAGCTGCTCCAGAGGTCGTCTTATCAGTGCACTACATCTCACAGAACCTTGGGGATTGTCTTGCCCTGTGCTTCTCCTATTCAGTGTTTGTGTGCAAGACCTCAGGGCACTTGTCATGTGGTTCTGATTCACGGCAGCCACAGAATGATTCAATCCACATCATGGTCTGAGAGGTTGGCTTCCAATCAAATCTTTTTGCCTGGACTCTGTGACTGTACATTAGCCACTAGTGGTCATCCAGCCATCCAGTTTTGGCTGAGGGTGTCAGTACTCCTGAAGTGAGAAAGTAAAACTTGTAATTTTTTCCCCCATCAGCTCTTTATTCTACTAATTTGCTCAAAGTGCTGCATTTCTCTGCCCATCTTTTGAGGTTTTTGGCACTTACTGAACAGTTCTGAGCAGTTCTGATCCTGTGTGGAGCACATCTTGGGGGAAAGCACTGCTTTTCTGGAACATGCATGGTTTCATTCTAACTTTAACAGTACTGTGATCCTTGGCCTGGACTTCCTGTGTGAGAAGAAGGAGATGACAAAATGGGATTCAAGGAGTAGGGGAGTCAGATGCAATGGAGATAGAAGGTTCCACAAGTATCTTTTTGCAGGCTACCTTAATACAGCTTCCATCCATGTCAGGAGTTGCTCAAGACAAGAACAAATGAGTCCAGTTCATGTGAACAGGGCATATTGTCTCCAGAGGGTTAATGAGGAAGCCTACTGACCTGCTATATACTGTAATAAACTACTATTCAGTAAGCTATTGCAGGGGCTCTGTCTGTGCTGTGTCTGCATCTCTTCCCAAAACAGCTAATCCAAGGTACTGGCAGTGGAAGCCAATAGCATATACCTGGAGGAGTATGTGTGGCAGGGAGGAAGGCTGCTAAGAATACATGGTGAGAGAGGTATGGTCCAAAGGTGGAGCAGAAATGAAACCTAGGAAGAGAGTGAGTTCAGGCTAGGAGTTGTTGTGGAGGATGTGACACTGATCCAGAAGCTCCAGGCTAGAAGAGGTGAGTAGCAGCATTCTGCCTGAGCCGTTTCCAGCTGCAAAGCTACAAAGTAGGGAGAAACATAAATAGGTGTGAAGCGCAAAGTTTTCTAGGCGGATAGCAGCTTACACTGCCCTTCAGTTATCTACTGGAATTACTGAAGAACTGAGGCTATTCTGTGTGTGCAGCTGTCCCTGGCATCCTGTGATGTCCCACACTTCAATCCCACCTACTCTCTGCCAGCCCTTTTGGAGCACCTGCTGAGCCAATGGTGTGCCACTACATCTCACTGAGGTGCCCAACCACCCACAAGTGTCCTAGTGCAGTACTTAGAGGTCTGTGAGCTCCACTGGGTTTCCATGCAGGGCTCATGGTGTGGAATGAGTTCCAGCAGAAGGATAAGCCCTGTAGTCCAGAGGGAGAGTTCTATCTTTGTGCTGATATTATGCTGGACACAAAGCCAGGGAGGGGATGGAGAGGTACTGAAGCAAGTAACAGTTCAAGAGTACTGAAGCAAGTCACAGTTCAAGAAGAAACGTGAGGTCAAAATTTGGGTGTAAATGGCTATAAATTTGGTGTAAAATTGCAATATTGAAATGCAAAGTGCAGGGTATAGATCTGTGTTTAAAGAAGAGCAGAAGGCACCAGAGGGCAAGAATTTGTTGGTGGAAATACAGGCAGGTTAGCCCCTGGTCACATGGGCAGCGACTGCTACCATAAATACTCAGGCCAGAGCTTCAAAGCAAAAAACTTTTTGGAAATGTTGGGCTGTTTCCAGAAAGGATCAACACTTTGTTTTATCAGCCCATGGCATGCCTGATCTGGCAATAAAAGGCCATAGGTGACTTTTGCGTATAGTCAAAGCAGAGCCTGAGGCTGCAGTTTTACAGCAGGAAGCCCTGGATGCCGTATCAGCAAAGACATTCCTGCCTCAGCTCCAGACACCAGGCATCTATGGTGTGTTGCTGCAATCTGAGGAGCGTTGGTCCACATATTTGCCCGGCTACCTGCGAGCTGGCTTGGGAAGTTGGAAAAACAACTCTGGGGAAAAAAGAAAAAGGATCACCTTTAGTTTATTTTTTTTAAAGTCAAATCTGTTTCTTGATATGGTCTGGCATGGTAATGAGGTCCACTGTGCCAGGAACAAGTGGCTAACAGGCCTGAGTAGGACTTCTTTAAGACACTATTGCTAATGAAGCATTGTGTTACAAAATCATGATACGAGTTTTCCTTACAGATACTAGAATGACCATGATGTGGCTAACCACACTGCTTCTCAGTTTTTACTAAATTATTATAATAACCTTTCTTCTTCATATAGACTTCCTAACAGGCACAGAAGACCTCATTATATATATATTTTTCATTAGCTACTGAAAGGTACAACAGAAAACACAGGAGAAGACAGGAGCCTGACAGAAGTTTTTTACAGAATGCAATCCAAGATTTCTCATAGAATGTATGACTGTTCCCTAATGCTGTTGTGTTTAAAAGAGCACTTGAGCAATCTTCTCTTTGCATAAGGAACTTGTATGGCCTTTAAAATGCTATGATATTCATTATATTCAGAGACACAGAGAAAGCTCTGTGTTTATAGAAGCTGCTTCTTAAATAAATGCTTCTAGAAGCAGATTTACTTTTTACCAATTACTTTTCTAATATTTTGGTAATCTTTGTCTAAACAGAACTACAATCATGACTAATACAGTTGTCTTTGAAGTACTTGATCCCTTTTCCCAACATCTTCCTCTGCCCAGCCTTTGGCCACTTCCAAGTAAATCTGATGGTGTCACAGTAATCTTAAAGACAGCCAGTAAAAACTGACCGTATTGGAAAACACCATGCAGTTAGTAACTAGTTTAACTTCCTGTACTCATGACTTATCCTCTTCCCCCAGATTAAATAACCAAAGGGCATAATGTTCCTACAGGCATAGCTGTCAAAATGTTGCTCAAGCAGCAGAGTTAATGGCATGCCTATCTCATGGAGTCATGGATTCTCTAATGTCTAATCTAAGTGGCGTCCACTCTGCATCTCTTTCTTCATTATAAAATCCCTTGTCTGTTTTTCTGCAGACTGGAGAACAATTTTGCTTGGCCGATATCTTCTTGTCAGATTCGCCGGAAATTGGTCAGAGTGTAAAGCTGCTAGGAAAAGGAGGCATTAGCACAAAAGACAAATTACCACACACTGTCACTATGATCACATAAACCTTTGTGTTGACCATGACAGTTTTACTGCCCTGTGATGGTGTTAAGAAGGAGTTTGAATCTGGGTTATAAGTGAATCGTAATGAGGCCAATATAAAATTATTAAATGTATATAAATAAAATTACCCCAAACTTATTTACAATTAGCACACACAGATTCTGTTACGTGGTTGGTAAAACTATTTTGCAGAATGTATATACAGTCAGATTATATTGAAATGGTTTTAGGAAAGGTTTTAGAAAATTTAAACAACTGGAGAGTCTTGCAGCACAAACTTTCGCTTAAAGGTTAAATGTAAACTTGCACAAACTTTAGAAAAGATAGTTAGTTTACTCACTGGTCAGAGTCTCAATATTTGTAACCCAAAGTATATGTAGAAGCATAAATGAGCTAAAATATAGTCCCAGCCACGTGGTGGCCTTCCAAGTGGTGATAGTGGGGCAGGGTTTTGCTGCTTGCATAGCTCAAATTGAGCACGTTGCCTGAGGAGATCCATGGACATGAGGCAACTCCGCCGTGGTTCTCAGGAGGTCATTGGAGTGGTCAGCCGCCTGTTTNGTGGGTGTCAAGGTGGGTACTCAGGTGGGTGTTCAGGACATGTCTTGGATATGTATTCTAGGTTATAATTTGGACCTTCCACCACAGATGGGAGGGAAGGGAGGCAGTGATGCAGGGAAAATCACTGGTTTGTCTGGAGACTGCTGTAGATAGCAGACAGTAGCATTTATGAGCTGCCTACCTGTGGCAACAGCTAAGCAGTCGTTGCCCTCTGGGGCAGGTTGCAGCTATGGGCTGCAGGAGCAGCTGCCCCTGGCATGTGAGAGGCACAGGGTATCCTGCATTTCTGCTTCCAGGGAGACCTCCATCTATGGAGGTGCTTTCATCACCAGGAAAGTCAGAACCCTTAAATTTTCATTATGTAAAGAGAAGGGAATGTGTAATGGAGGGGTATTAATTGATGTGAGATGGTATTTATTTAAAAATTAATATTGTTTATTAATTTTGGTATTTAGGAGTCTCCCTGCTCTGATCACTAATTTTAATAATACTTGGTTCTTCGCACGGTCATGGAAACTTTATACAGATAATAACATAGGATCTAGACTGTTTAAGAAATAACTAGCAAATATATAAACATTAACTGAGCTGGAAGACAAGTTTCTTGCGGTCAATATACCACTTGCCCACTAGATGGTCTCAGGAAGTTCCTTTCTGCTTATGGCAAAAGGCAATTGGTGAATTACAAGAGACTTTAAGTATTTACTCACAAAATATCTCCTGACTCACAAGGCTGTCTACAGCTTCAGACAGTACTTTCAGGGAATTATCTTGTGGTCTTGTCAGCCACTAAGGCTTCTGACTCTTCCTGGGCTTCACAGGGTGTTGGGCAAAAGGAGGCAGACTATCTCTGACCTGGTACTGATTTCTCTGGATGATCTGTGTGTCTCCAGAACTTCCCATCTTGGCAGGAGACTTTCAGGTGTAGGCAGGATGTCTTGTGTTGTGCAGTCTCAGCATAACGTCAAGCTGGCTCTGCAGGCCGATTGCATGGAGACATTTAGAGCCTGTTTCTGGTAAACTCAAGGCAGGCAGTTTCCAGGCAGTTTCCAGGCAGTTCAGGATGCAGTGAGGCAGAACACTGCCAGAAGCAAAAAGCAATAGCAGCAGGCACGAATACAATGGCAGAGCACGTTGTGTTACGTGCTCATCTCCTTTTATCAATACAGCCCAAGACTAATGGGCCTTTGGACACAGAATAGCCAATCAGAATGGCAGTTAGCCAAGTCTGACCATACTAGGTGAAGCCATAGGCTTGCTTTACCCAAATTTGGGAAAAACGTAGGCCTTGCATGAGGCAGGCACAAGTCAAGTGTGTGTACCTTGTTTACCACAGGATGCAAACAAATCTGGGGAAGCCAGAGTCCTTAGAGTCAGTGGCTCCAGGTTCTTTGTCCTCTTTCCCATGGTTGCTTCTCCCCATAGCAGAAGGGGAGAGAGCAGAAAAACATCTCTGGGCAAGCCAGGATATGTATAAGCCTATTTTGGCCTATTTAGGCTTACCACAACAGAATGTTATAATCAGAAGAGCATGCTGACTTTTCCCTTTACCTCTTTCCAGGAATCAAGAAGCTAAAGATCACTTCACATAATTTCTGCATCCCCAGAAGCCCTTTGCCTTGGAAGTGCAGCTACAGAGCAGATCCTTTTGTGAGCAGCATAAGCATGCTCATTCTGCATGTCTGTTCTCTCTTACCTCTCAATGTTTTCCTTTGAGATTAAAGAGCCTCTTGCTGGAATTTGGCTTGATTTAATTTGGGAAGAGTGGAAGAAGCCAAACTTCATCCTTTAATGTAATCCTAGCCTAGCTCTGGGGACAATTCTGAATCTCTTTTGGCAATTGTCTGGGGACAATTGCCAGTCTCTTTTTGGTGGTCAGCAGCAATAAAACAAGGAGCAATTGCTACAAATTGGAATACAGAAGGCTTCACCTCTACATAAGGAGCAACTTCTTTACAGTGAGGGTAACAGAGCACTGGAATAGGCTGCCCAGAGAGGTTGTTGAATCTCCTTCTCTGAAGACTTTCAAAACCCACCTGGTTGTGTTCCTGTAAGAACTACCCTAGGTGATCCTGCCTTGGCAGGAAGGTTGGACTCGATGATCTCTGGAGGTCCCTTCCAACCTCTAAAGTTCTGTCATTCTGTGAATCCACAGGGACTGGCTCCAGTCCTCTGTGCTGCTTGTTGTTTGTGAGATTAATGATAACGAAACACTGATTAATTTTTATTGCGATAGTACTAGGTAAAAAGGCAGTGTTATATGTAGAAATAATTTCTTACTCCACAGGAGGTTTTTTTACACTTTTTTTTTTCTTTTACGTCTTTACGTCTTTGCCATATGATCTATCTCTCCTTGACTTAAAAAATGTACATTTACAAGTACAGCAGATCCGTGAAGATCTCTGTGGACCAGGAATTGCACACAGACCACCTGCCAAGACCACAGGTACATTCCCTTCAGAAAGGTTGAATAAAAAATGTGAAGTTTCACCACTTAATGTCAGAACAATAGCTAATGCCTAATGAATTTTCTGTTGGCAAATAGGCAGCTGTGTCATCCTTACATAACATTCTTGATGCTGTTGCCAGCCAGTTTAGACAGCTTTAAGAACATCTTTGAAAAAAAAAAAACAACTTGGAGCTCTTTTTATAATTTGAGTGGTATGTCTAAAGCGACTTGCTGAGACAAAGTTTGGAAAAGTATGTAAGATTAAAAGTTAAGAAGCCTGCCAGCTACGGGCACTCTGTCACTTGTGCTAGCATTTGCAGACTCTTAAATGATCCTGGCTGCACAATAGCTTCAGGAAGGTCTAAAGGTAAAGTTCTGGGCTGTGGCTCTCAGGTATTTAATACAAAATTTCAGAATCAGCGTGGGCCATGAATGCTCCATTCATGTTCTTCTGAGAACGGGAAGATAACTTGGGTGTAGTTAGCAGAACTGGATGTTCATGTAAGCAATTTATGATTCAGAATAAAACCTGGACATTTCATTTCAACTTCCCTTCCCTATCCTCCAAGCAGCCAACACTGAGGAAATTTTCACTGATGCAAACCTGGAAATTGTTTTTGCCTTTATTAATATAAGGGAGATTAAAAATTCCCTTCCACAGACCTGTGAATGTTTTTTGTAAATTAGTAAAATTTAAGGCATTCTATTAGGATAATGATTCTTCACTAAAAAGATTTTATTTTACATTATAATTATTGAGTGGATTTAATCTGTTTTTACTTCCATTAAACCTACAGAAATTACTCCCACTGAATTCAGTGTATACAAAGTCAGAGTCTCCTGGCTGTTTCAGAGATTACTATTGTTTCTGATGACACTTCCTGGTCAGGTGATTTTATTTGTGATAGAAAACAGATTTTCCAGTCACATTTCCATTTGCTATGGCAAAATTCTTATGTTGCCCTTGCTGCTTCCTGACCTTTGACCAAATGTTCTGATAGTTTCCATATTAACAGTGAGCAGTCATAGATTTTCAGATGGTGCTGATTTTGCAACAAGGATTATTTTTGTTGCTTTTCTTGTTGTTTGTTTGTTGGTTTTTTTTTTCCCCCTCCTTCAAGGATTGTTCTTATTCTATACGAATTTCATACAAGAGAACAAACCATCACAGATGAATTGCTGCACTAATCAACAATGAAAATTTATGGCATTATTGTGCCACTAAAACCTTTTCTTAAGAGAGTCTCTGATATAGGAAAACATCTTTGCAACGTGAAGGCCCAAGTCCTCATGACTGCCTGTTGCAGCTTTTTTTAGGGATTATTTGATTTAATCTTTACATCATAGTGTTAAGAACTAGAACATTCTCAGCAGCTGCTGGACAGAAAACTTACATGTAGATTCTGGGTGCCAGCCCACAGGTTAAGCAATGAACGCAACAAGTTTTCTCATGCATCAGTGTGGATGTATTTAATTCAGCAGAGCTTCTCCCATTTTAGCAGCTTATGAATTCAGATTCTTCCAAATTTTGAAAAGTTTGAATTGGCTTTGAGCTCACTTCTGCTCTTGATTGCTGGGAAAATCTTAGTGATTTCACTGTAAGCTCAACAAATGAGAGCTGCATGTAAGTAAATACTCCTGTAATCGCTAAGTATGATTTTGTAGTTTGGTTGGTTTTTTTAGCGATGTGTATGTAGTTTTTGTACTTCCATATACTGTATGTACAGGTGTGGATCCACTGCCCTGTTGGCAGCCACAGATGCCTTGAGTCAGAGAAAGGAAAAGCTGTGCTTTGAGGCACTCAGCAGCTCTCTGTGATCCTTAGGGAGGTGTTGGTACTCTGGTTTATGATGGGAAGGTAACTTCAGCCTGAAGTTCAAGGAAAGCTAGGAGGGATGTGGTGGAAATGGCACCTGCGATGCGGGGGTTTGTTGGCAGTTCCTTGCTGAGTCACTGAATCAGAGCTGTGTGGGTGCAACTGTGCCAGGCCAGTGCCTGACGCCTTCACAGTGAGCAGCATTGTGAAGGTCTTGCCATGCTTGAGGCTTTGACATCATCTCTGGGCGTATGGCATCCAGAGGCAGGGAGCTGGCATGCTCTGAAAGAAGATGAAACACATCTTGGTTAGCATGTGATAGAAGAAAATTAAGCAACTGTTCCTTGATGTTGAACAGCCTTATGCACGGTCAGTTAAAAAAAAAAAAAAAAGAAACAAAAAGTAACTTCCCGTAATGCTGAGATGATACTCAGCTGCACAGTGTTAATGCTTCTGTCTGCACCTAGCTGTAACAGAGTTCAGACTAGGAAGGAAAGGGATGCAGCCCATACGTGGTTTTATAGTGGCCAGAAAAAGATTTGCACACCACTGCAATAAAATTGGTGCCTAGGTTGAGAATTTAGAGTGGAGAAAACAGACAATCAGAGCAAGCAAATGAGAAGCAAGCAGCCAGACAAAACCAAACCACTTCCATATAAACATGTCTGGAAACTGTGGCCAGTACATCATGTGCAGCCCAGAGGAAGAGGCAACACATGAGACATTTACACTCTGCTTCTATGTGCAACATCGCATCTTACTTCTCTTTCCTTTTTGACCACATTAAGTGGAATATATGGGGGTGGAAGAGCTAGTACCACCAGCACTGTGGAATGCAGAGACAATTACAAAACCGCACTTTAGAGAGGAAGTGAGAAGTGGTGGAGGGGAAAGATAGAGTGACCTAGCTACTTCTGATTAGACTGACCAGATGTTTGGCTTTCAAGGGGCAGAAGGGGAAGATACTTCTTGCATCTTTGTAAGGATGAGGAAGATGTGCTGCTGGATTGGATGAACTGTTGGAGGAGTTTGAGCTGAGACCTGTATCTTCCCCTGTCATGAAGTAATGATGGAAGCAGGATACACATGTCTGGTGTTGCTGCTTAATGAGTTGATACTCTGCATCTTGCTGGAAAAACAAGAACACGCAGTGGCTCAGATGTTTTTGTCAGGGTGGCAGAGCAGTCTACATACCCTAGAATTGCCTCAGTCAAGGTGTAGATAATCCTCCTTTTTTGCAGTACCCTATCCATTTCTACAGCATTTGTTAGCTGCTGCCACAGAAGCACGACACAATCAGTTGTCTTTCTTCACTGTTTACTCGCGTAGTTTTCTCCTCCTATCTGTTTCAGGCATGTTTGGCCTGTTTGTGTTTTAACTGGTGCCATCAAATCCAGCTGCTCCACGGACATATCTCACTGGTGTTAGCCTTATTGCTCCCACTAAGTGGAGACCTCTTAAGATTGTTTTACTGAGGAGGCAGGAAACAAGATAGTTATGACACTTTGTAAACAGCCTATTGTTTCTTTTCCAGCAAAAGCCCTCTGGACAACAGTTCTGGGAACAAGCTCTCTGCGTGCAGTGTTTTTTGGAAGACGCATTGGTGGCATACTTCATGGTAAATTTGCCAGGCACAGAGAGTTACTGCCTTTCCCTGGGGGGAGACAGCAAAGAGGTACTCTAACAGTGCAAAACCAAAGACCTAGAAATACTCCACAAAAGTGTTTTAAATCTGGGCTATTTCTCTTGGTAAGGGTGGATGCTGTGGGAGGAACCAACTGCAAGTGCTGGAGGCAATGTATGCCAAAGTAAGGCAGAACTTCGGATCCCTTCTGCTAACTAGGACAGAAAAACTATGGGCTTGGTAGAAAATACACTGTCCTGTAGTTACTGTCCTAGAATATACTTCTTACAGATGAGAGAAAATTGAGAACCTTAAAGAAAGGCTGATAAAATTCCTTTTCTTCCAGGCGCAGTCTTTCAGGATCAGTGGAAAATTTCTGTGCAGAACAAGATCTTTGACAAAGATGCTCTGCTGCCAGGTAAGATGCAGATGCCCTCCAGATCATCCAATATTCTTCTTAAAGGTATATGTTAGCAGGTTGTGGGAACAACACTGGGCAATGTCTCCTTGTTTCTCATTCTGAACTGCACATGTTGGTTTCCAAGTTAGAAAAAGATGGACATATATTAGGTAGGATAGGCAGAGGAGCTCAAGGTGGCCAGGTTCAAGCTATTTCTGCTGACACAAAAATTCTTTGGCACAGTCTCTGTGTGTTCTCAGTTTAGTCTTGAGGTGGCTGGCAGTAACTTGTACCAATTATTCTGGCAGTGGCAGGTTTTTCCTTGCTGGCATCCTCCTCAAGCACCCATACGCTTCACTGAGTGATGGCACCTTGCCTGAACAGTAGTTCTGGTACTTTCAAAGCGGATCTTGTTGACCACGTGTGCCTTGCACTCGTATTCTGTGGATATGTGTGCAAAAAAATCCAGTTGTCTGCAACTGTGGAAGGTCTGCTGTTCTTGCAGAAACAGGCTGTGCTGTTCCAATTGCAGCTGATACAGTCGTGTGACAAAGGAGTGCTGCACGTGTGGCTTACCTGAGGGAGCTAAGGGAACTAGCTGGACACTGCTATTGATCCTGCCACCTCAAGAGAGGTGTGGCCACTAAACTGAGGAATAGACAACTGCATCTCAGGGAAAAGACACAAGGCTAGCACGGGACTTTGTGAGTGTTAAGGTACAATTGAATATGAATTGATGACCCATAAGTAATAGCAACCCAAAAAAGCTTAGATGTTCTGGTACACTTCTGTCCTTGACACTGAGGAACCTAGAGGGCATGACAGAAATTTAAGTACAACTCAAGAAATGAAATAGCCCAAGGTTTAAGAATAGGTAACTGAGAGATAGGGAGAAAGATATGTGGCCTTATATGTGGTTTGGCTATTATTTTTGACAATTTTATTTCACAGTGAAGTTAAAAAAGAAGTTTTTGCAACTGTAGCCTATGTGGAGCCACTGTCATTGTTTGGAGTGCTGGTTTTATCTTCTACTTGAAGAGGTGCAGCTGCAGCTGTTTAAACAGTCTAGCTTTCTGAAAGATACTATCTGTATGCTGTTTCATTAAAAACCAAATCAAACAAGCAAACAAAAAAAACAAACAAAACCACCAACCCCCAAAACCCAACAATCCCTGCCCCCCCCCACCCCCCCGAAGAAAACCCAAAACCTTTTGAAATCGGAAAACTAAGTATTTATCCAATTCATAAAAGCAAAACCCAAATAAGCTTTAGTATTTAAATTCAGGTCCTGGAATAATTTTGGATCAGCATCTCATTAAGTATGAAGGTTTTATGTATTGTATTTCCTTTTCCTTTCCACTTCTATATTATGTAAGAGGATGTTCTCCTTCTGTGATTTACCATGATGCAACACACCATAGTCCTTGATTTGGCTGTTTCCTACACATCTCAAAACCAGAATCTGATCCAGTTCTCTATTTTAATTTTTTCCCCACATGGATGGAACTGAAAGTTTCTGCCATTGCATAATGCTGTGGGCAGCTGTTAGGTGCTGCCAGCTGTCTGTAAGACCTAGCCTGAGTCACAGAATCACAGAATTGACCAGGTTGGAAAAGACCTCTAAGATCGAGTCCAGTCTATCACCTAATACCTTCTAATTAACTAAACCATGGCACTAAGTGCCTCACCCAGCCTCCTCTTAAACACCTCCAGGGATTGTGGCTCCACCACCTCCCCAGGCAGCCCATTCCAATGGCCAATCACTCTCTGTGAAGAACTTCTTCCTAACCTGCCCTGGTACAGCNAGATAGCCAATCAAATGGCAGTTACCCAAGATTTTGCCATATTGGGTGAAGCCATAGGCTTGCTTTATCCTTTTTTGGGCAGATCACGGGCCCTGCACAAGGCAATCATGTGCCCCCTAGCAACCACAGGTGATGGACAGACCCCGGACCCCAGACTTAGTGGCGCCAGGTCCTTTGTCCCTTTTCCCGCGGTTGCTCTCTCCCCAAAACAGCAGAAAAACATGTCTGCACAAGCCAGGACATGTACAAGCCCAAGAGGCCTGTTTAGGCCTACCACGACAAAGGTCTCCCCTGAGCCTCCTCTTCTCCAGGCTGAACAACCCCAGCTCTCTCAGCCTCTTCTCATAGGGCTGTGCTCCAGCCCCCTCACCAGCCTTGGTGCCCTTCTCTGGACACATCTTTCTTAAATTGAGGGGCCCAGAACTGGACACAGTACTCAAGGTGTGGCCTAACCAGCGCTGAGTCCTTTGGTAAGGAGGCATCATCTTATCACAATTCCACTCTAGCTAAAACAGGTAGAAATTAGAAGTAATTCTATTGAAATGAACGAGTTATGTCAGCCATCTAAATGTGAGGAAAATTCAATCCGTTAATCTCTGAGGGACTCTTCCTTTCAATCATTTTAGGCTTGCTTTAGTGACTGTGTAAACATGGAAGCACTTTCTTTGACTAATAACTAGATAACCAAAATTATCTGCCTTTAGCTGGAGAGGGACTTCTATCAAGGTCATTTAGTGATAAGACAAGGGGTAATGGCTTTAAACCAAAAGAGACTAGATTTAGATTAGAAGCTCTTCACTGTGAGGGTGGCAAGGCACTGGAACATGTTGCGCAAAGAGGCTGTGGATGAATCCTCCTTGGAAGTACTCAAGGCCAGGTTGGATGGGACTTTGAGCAACCTGATCTAGTGTAAGATATCCCTGCCCATGTCAGGAGTGTTATAATTAGATGACCTTTAAATTCCCTTTCCAACTCAAATCATTCTATCATTGTACTGGTCAGGCGAATACAGAAAAAGAGTTGACCAAACATACAGGCAGCCATAAGACTTGTTTTGTTTTGTTTTGTGTTTCAGTGCCATCATTTCTTTCTTCCTTTAATTTACATCTACTTTAAAAATCAATCAATCAATAAATAAATAATCTACTTACACATACAGCCTCTATTTTTCCATGGGTCAGTGTCCTGGTTTGAGTTAGAACAGAACTAATTCTGTTCAGTGATCTACTTTGCAGATCAGCCTCTTCTAAATAATTACAGTTTCTGAAGTTAATTGCATATTTTTGCAGACAGCGTCTGCTTGTAATAGTGACTTGAAGTGGTTTATTCATACTTCTATGAAGACCAAAGTCACTGCAAAATCTTGTGTGCTGTGCTGGGGGTGAAGCAAGTGGTCACAACTGCAGGGAGTGGATAGGACAGGTGACCCTGAACTGACCAATAAGGTATTCCATTCCCTATATGTCATGTCCAGTATAAAGCTGAGGGATCATGAGGGTCCAGCTCTCTTCTTCAATGACCTGTATCCAAAGAGGACTCAGTATGTTCTGCCTTCAGTTCCAATTTGTGTGTTTCTGAGTCTAGCTCCAGCATCCGGCTTCTGAATCTGGTTCTTTTCTGTCATCTGTCTAGTGGCTGGCCAAGCCCTGACTCTCAACAATCAGATACCACACATGGAGCCTCCAGCAATATCTGCAGTTTTCTGCCACATCTCAACGCTGCCTGGCTCTGATCCTGGACCCGGTTCACTGTCCAGATGACCCTCTTGGCTCTAACTCCTTTTGGCAGGGTAACTACTCTCCTTCATCCTCCTGACACTACTTGGAGCCTCCCTAGGACCTATTAAGTGTAATGAGTCTGCTGCATGTAGAACTGCCATGATTAGGGCACTAAAAAGTCCACCTTATCGCAGAATTAGTCTCATGGTATCTGTAGTTAGAGTGGTGCTCAGGGTACTCACCCACTGCACTTAATGATGAAGGTCTCAAGTCTGTTGCTTAGCTGTAAGAAGCCAAACAACATGATGCTCGAGGTAAGCCTTATGCTCACCTTGAGGAAAGTAGTAGTTTAAACATACAGGAGAATTTGTGTAGAATCCAAATTTCTATAGGAACAAACTGCTTCAGCAGTGCCATCTGACAGCTGGTCTTCTTCAGATCTGTAGGGTCCTAGTCATATAATCGATTTGGCAATGATTCTGACAAGTCCCTGAAGTGGCTGGCATGCAGGAAACATGGGTAGGTGAGATTTAGGGTACATGATGTCTGTTTCCCAGCAGCTGCCTTCTTTATTTTGTTCATCTAGATTATTGCATGTGCTCTCATAATCAATTAAAAACATATTTATACACGAAGCAATGCCTTCGAGGTAAGGATAAAAGTACTTCTTTATCTTGCTTAGTTTAATGTGTTTAGTATTATTGATAGCAAATTATCTAGTTTAGATTAACATTTTATTTTAGCATTAAAGTACTTTAAAAAGAGTTTCCTCTGGCACTGAGAAATGTTCTTACTGGAGTTCCCATCTACACACATCTAGAAACCTGTTTGAAAGGCTGTGCCTGAATGTACATGTTTAGGGAAGGGGTTCTTGCCTAGAAGGTTGACTCACCTTCAAGAGAAAGCTTTGACTTTGAATCTAAAGATATTTCTATTTGTGTCATTGGTTCTTCTGTGTAATTTATTACTGTCTACAACTACTATTGCTGCACTGTTGCCAGCAGAGTCATGATCACAGGATGTCAGGGGTTGGAAGGGACCCAAAGAGATCATCGAGTCTAACCCCCCTACCAGAGCAGGACCATACAATCTATCTCAGGTCACAGAGGAATGCATCTAGATGGGCCTTGGAATTCTCCAGAGAAGGAGACTCCACAACCTCCCTGGGAAGGCTGTTCCAGTGCTCTCTGACCCTTACAATAAAGAAGTTCCCCCTTGTGTTGAGGTGGAACCTCCTGTGCTGCAGCTTATATCCATTGCTCCTTGTCTTATCACAGGGAGCAAGTGAGCAGAGCCTGTCCCCCTGCTCCTGAAACCCAGCCCTCAGATATTTATAAACATTGATTAAATCCCCTCTCAGTCTTCTCTTCTCCAGACTAAAAAGCCCCAGGTCCCTCAGCCTCTCCTCATAAGACATGTGCTCTAGTCCCCTAATCACCCTCGTAGCCCTCTGCTGGACTCTCTCAAGCAGATCATTGTCCCTCTTAAACTGGGGAGCCCAAAACTGAACGCAATACTCAAGATGGGGTCTCACCAGGGCAGAAAGTAGGTGGAAGAGAACCTTTCTTGATCTGCTGGATACACTCTTCTTAATTCACCCCAGGATCCCAGTGGCCCTCTTGGCCACAAGGGCACATTGCTGTCCCATGGATAACTTGTTATCCACCAGGACTCCTAGGTCCCTCTCCACAGGGATATGATATAGATGGTGGAGCACAGCGTGTTGGTTACCCTGTGAAGACAGCAGCTGAGGCAGGGCACACCAGGAATTATGTCTTAAAAGAATAAATCAGAACCTATTTTGACTGTCTGCAATGTCCCAGCAGTTGAGAAGAAGTTGATTAATAATAACGATTGAGGAAGTAATTGTAATGATTCAGAAAGTGCTGCAGTCACAAAGAGAATAAGAGTTACACTGAAAATTAATTTTAAAAACTAGTTCCAGGAAAGAACTTATTTTTGACAGATCACAACTACATTAGTCTTTCCAGTAATGGTCTGGCTGTACCTTGCAACTAAATATTGAGACAATGGGTGAAGTGGCAAAGTTATCACAGAAAGGGGCAGGAGTTAAATGCTTCTAGTTGGCACAAAATGTTAGCATCTTGGTCTTGTAATTTTGAAGTCACAACTCCTAACATTTCCCGTGATTTGATGATCCCATAAAAGTTAAAAGAAATCCATTCAGGACCTGAATAGTAACAGGAAAAGGTTTAAAGTAAAGAAACCTGCATGTTATGTTTGTGACCTTATTAAAATAAGGATGAAGCAGGAAGGAGAGAATTCCTCATCAGACCCTTAGCACAGCAGCAGATTCACATTGCTCCTTTAGGTCCTTTATCTAAGCTAGGTGAATCCAGACTTCATCCTGATGATAGCAACTTTTCCCTTGGAAATGAAATACAAAGCATTGTAATACTCAATGATTTTGTGCAGAGCCCAACTCCATGGAGCTTCTCACAGAGGCTCCATTTAGAGGGTAAGTGAAAAAGCACCAGAATAGGCAAACTTGGTTATGTGTAAAATACTTTCATGCTTGCAAAAGGTGCCCAGTTAGGAGCCAAAGAAATTAATTTCAGCCATTTTATTTTTGTCAACTGCTTGTGGAACTAAAACACTAACTGCGTAAATTCTGTTTCTTTTACTGAGCTGGTAATGGATACAGGAGATTTAAGCAGAATTAGGTTGACTTTTTTTGAGCATAAGATTCTGGAAAAGAATCCTGGATTAGACATTATATACCTCTAAGCATACATACTGCCATGTGAAGCAAAGTACACAGAAACGTATGCATCTGAAAATACACTCCCACTTCAGGGACTGATTAGCAGATTTCACAGCTAGATAGCCAAAGCAAAATTCAAGGGTAACTGAATTAGCATGTTTAAGCATGCTAATATGATCATGGAGACAAGCAGGGAAAAGAAAAAAAAAAAAAAGGGAGTTTTTTTTTTTTTTTTTTCATTTCTGTGTGTTGTGATTGTTCAGAGGATGTGTCTTTCAGTGAAAGGCTGAGCAAACTGGTGCTGTGTAGTGTCAGGAACAAAAAAGATGAGTCAGGAAGCACAACAGTGGTGTTCAAATATGTAAAAGGCTGTTGTAAAAAGAAGGGAACAATCTCTTTTCCTTGTCATAGCAGGTGGGGCAAGATGTAAAGACTGAGAATATACTAAATGTTCATTTTGATGGTAAGACAAACTTTTTAAGAGTAGAGATTGTGAAACAGTATGAATTGCCTACAGAATATTGGAGTCTCCATCTCTGAGATGGGACAAAACCATTTCAGTTAATTCTGCCTCAGGGCAAAAGACTGGAGTAAATTACCTTTTGAAGTCACATCTAGTCTCATGAGTCTCCAGAATGAAGGAGCTGCTTTTAAAGCAAAAGTGGTGTGAGCATCTATTTTAAGGTGACTGGAATTTCCAGCCCTTTCTTTTTGAATAGGAACTCTCTATGGAGTCCATTGTTCAACAAGAAAATTTCTTGTGTTTTACCTTAGCAAGAAGACTTAATTTCCTGTTTGATATCATAAACAATACTCTATTCTCAAAGAAGAAAGTCCCAGATACCTTATTAGGTAAAATAAAGAAAAAAAGAACACAATTACTTAAACAAACAAACAAAAAAATCTCAAAGGACTCTATGGTGTGACAAAACACAAGAAAGCTTCACAGTGTAACACTCCCTTCATAGCATGTGATTAGTTCTTGTGACCTCCTGCAATCTAACCCAAATTAATCTCATGGGACAATTTAGGTACCTAGTATCTCAGTAGATGTCAGTGTCTACAAGTAAATTCTCAGCGATGAGCTGCTCAGCCCTTGTGCATTAGCTGGATTCACAGACTAGGAAATTCCTTGTCTGTCTTTCCTGTGGCGTGCAGCCTACTCTACAACTAATGTGAATAACCTAATAGTTTAGGCATACCTTGGGACAGAGAGAATGAATTTCGAACTGAGACAGCAATGAATATGTAATTACACACAATGCAACAGCTTCAGCAGGAGTGATCAGGAAAGAGATGTCCTCAAATAGCCCAGACTCCTGCTTCTGGGAGATGTAAGATTTGCATGCAAATTTCTGCTTCAGAGTGGGGAATTGGAGTCCAGCCAGGTTTCACCACATCCCAAGTGAATGCTAACATCAGCTGTGACAATTAGGATGGGATTCGAGTGACAGGAGGAAGAACAACTGACTTGCATTTCTGTGTTTGACAGTGTGGCAAGACACCAAAAAGATAGCTGTCATTGCATTTTAAGTCATGCCTTTAGCTCCAAGAAGTCTGTTGTAGTATTTTTAAAATACTGCTTTGCTTTATATTTCTCTCATGGAGTCCACTACAGATTTATCTATACTAACATTGTCTAAGTCTGCCCAGATTTCTTAAGTAGAAGCTGATGACTGATCAGATCTTCAGGTAGAATGCTGCCTAGAAAAAAAAAAAAAAAAATCTTGCTTTATAGTGATAATAGTTTATCACTTTGATCCCAATTGCTAACTTGAATCCAAGCAGACCAGGATTTCACCTGAAGTCCTATTTCGTACTACTTGCACACTTTCTTTGCTGAAATGTTCTGGACTTGGTTGCTGCCCAAACATAATGTATTGGTTTAATGTGACCAATAATGTTTTCACATTTGGAAGAATAATTTCCTGCATCTTAAGTAAGAAATGTACACATTGCTATCTTTCTTTGGAATAGGTCCACAACTGAGACAAGAAAGTAGGAAAACACTGTTTCTTTTGGAGAAATACTTTTGCATGTTCTGTGGGTAGTTGTTTTGGACTTGGATGAGTTAGGGGATTCTGGAGGATCTGTGCATTTTTATTGTGTTGACTGTAGGAATGCCTTTGGAGGAGAGAGGAGAAAAGTGGTCTTTGAAAGACTGACTCCAGCCCTTACACAGAATGGAGTTTTCATCTCGTGTCCAGCCCCCAAATTCCAGCTTATCAATTTACTTATCTGTTTTCATTTACAAATGTAAAGAGAGCCTAAAAAGTTGCATTGACAGCAAATTATTAATAGTCTTAATAGAGCTTACAGTTGTAATGGCAAACAATGATGAGAGGACAAATAACCTTATGAATTTTCTATGCATCTTCATGGCTCTCTCTGACAGTGTGTGCTACCTGGGTCACCAGGTAAATTAACTCTCTCCAGAAGTCCATAGACTTTGAGCCCCAAGTACCTTGCAGTGGGGCCATAGCTGAGGAATCCTTGGAAACACCTGTTAGTGTACCTGTTCAGCAAACCACTTAACCTGGACTCCCTAAGGGGTGCCTATGAGTACCTGCCCAAGTACTCTATTGTTAAGTTGAACCGAGTAACGCTGCTTATTACTTTGCTTATTGCATCTTTGTGGGCTGCACTTTGGAATTTCCTTACACCAGCATGCCTAATGTGAGGGAAAGGCTTTTGAGCACCGTAGGGAGATCTAAATAAAGCTGCTATGATAACATGCCTTCCCAGGAAAGCCACCACAGTAAAGGAGCTGTGTATTTTGCACAGCTAGTTGCTGATTTACTGTTTGCTAAAGATAAATAATGGACCTAGCTGTATTACAGTACAGAATTACATACTTTCAAGCATATAAAGCATATATAGTCATGCCAGGTTTTCTGATGAAAGCAATAGCCATAGATTTTTTTAAGATTAAAAAAAATATTGGAAGGGAGCTTCCCGAGGTGGTTATTCCCAACATTTCTATAGCTAGATCAGAATTTCTGTATTTAATGTATAGTTATTTGAAATGATAGGCTTACAAGTCTGGAAGAGAAAGAAAACAAACCCATTTACAATAGCATGTTGTATCAATTAAGGGTATTATTCATAAACCAGTTCCCGCCCACCCCTTCTCCTCCCTCATCTTCACCAGTTGCTTTTTCACTTGATTATGATGATACAAAGCCTGGCTCTCAGGCGACCAAATTTCAGGAAAGCCATCTTAGACTTTCTCAGCCACTACTAATGCTTACCTTTGACAGGTATCTTGGCAGCTGCAAAAGTGACTGGCTAACTCTGAATTGGTTTTATTTTTTTTCTGTGAACATTTTTTAAGCCTTTACTGCAATGCACATTCATGTTGGCACAGGTAATGTTGCACGTACTTCAGTAACGGTGCCAATTCCAGATTTCAGAGTGTTCAGTTTGCAGCCTGAATGTTTTGTTATGACACAGTTTTTTCCATGTGGTATTAAACTTAAAATGGATGATGCCAAGTCATCAGCTGTATTGCAGCAGAGTCTGACATTGCAGTGTGAGATTTTGAACCACTGAATCCTAGTGCTAGTTGAAGGGAGTTAGGGTGTGCTCATCCTTAAATATTGAGGAGTGTTACAAAACCTGTCACATCATATTTTATGACACTGTAGTTGTCATTTTAAGTCTTGCGGAACATGCTTGGAGGGATTGGAGGTAAAACTGGAGTTGGAATTGGCCCAGCCTGATGGCAGGCTCAGCTCTATCAGGGTAAGGCTTCCTGCCCTTGTCGTAGCCAGTCTTCTGCTTGCTTTGTGCGCAGGGTCAGTTATAAAATGCCCTTTCCCCATGAGAAAAATTAATCCCCGCAGCAAGTGAGCCAGCCTGATAGCCAGGGAATGCGGAATCGGGAAGAAGCGCTTTCAAACTGTCCTTGCCAAGCCGAGCCTGGAGCATATACACGGTGCCTGGGAGGAGGAGGGGACAGGCGTGGGACTGCATGGATACAGACTGCCACCTGCTGAGCAGGGGCAAGGACAGAGCCTCTGCAGCCCTTGGTGCCTGCCTTCTGCGAACATTGAAGCAGGCTCTCTCCCCCAAAACCAACCACCACTACCACTCAGGGTGGCTGTTTAAAGGAATTTAAATCTGAAGAGATTTGATTGAGAGGTTAAAAAAGTACTGAATTATGTAGTCACCACCATTCTTGGATAAACGAATGGGCACTGTCTGGCATAAAGCGGCCCAGTGGAAAAGGATCTGGAGGTGCTTGTGGATGGCTGGCTGAACGTGAGCCAGCTGTGTGCCCAGATGACCAATATGGACAACAGCATCCTGGCCTGTGTCAAAACCAGTGTGTTCAGCAGGAGTAGGGAAGTGACTGCGCGCCTGTCCTTGGCTGTGGTGAAGACACAGCTTGATTACTGTGCTCAGTTCTGGGTGATAAGAAAGACCCCGAGGTCCTGGAGCATGTCCAAAGAAGAGCACTGAGGCTGGTGAGGGGTTTGGTGGGCATGGCATTATGAGGAGTGGCTGAGAGAACTGGGGTTGTTTAGTCTGTAGAAAAGAAGGTTGGGGGGAGATCTTACTGCTGTCTACAGCTACGTGAAAGGAGGTTGTAGTAAAGATGGTATTGGTCTCTTCTCCCAAGTAATTAGTGACAGGATGAGATGAAATGGGCTTAAGTTGTGCCAGGAGAGGTTTAGATTGAATATTAGGAAAAAAATACCTTAATTGGGATATTAGACAGGCTGCCCAGGGAGGTGGTGGAGTCACCATCCCTGGAGGTGTTCAAGAAGCACACAGACATGGAGCTTCAGGATATAATTTAGTGGTCACGGTAGTGGATTATGATTGGACTCTATGATCTTAAAGTTTTTTTCAAACCTTAATGAGTCTATGATTCTATAAGTTTAGTTGCTCCCCTGCCCCCCATAATATGGGAATGGGTGTTGTCCTCATGTCTTTGAGACAGACCTTGAATCTTGACCCTTTGAGCTCAGCCCAGATCATGGCTGTCCTTCCCTGTGAACTGCTGTGACAGCTGTGGTCCCTACCCAAATGAGCAGGGCAGAGCCAACCTCAGCAGTGACAACAGTTGGCTCACTAGAGGCCTGACTATGCATCAGAGCAATTTAAGGAGTGTTGTAAAATGGTCCCTCCAAATTCAGCTATTCCAGAGATACGACTGGAGAGGGATCTTCATATAGTACAAAGGAAGGACCAGGAAAAAAGCAAGAGAACATAGATCTTGGAAAATGTATCACTTCCATTAGTAGGATAAATATGCAAGAAATTATACTGGGTATTTTTTGCCTCATCATTCCTTGTTCATATTCCAATGACACACATACAAATATACTTACCTGCTCCTGTCAACAGCCAGTTATATGGATGCCACTGCAAGAAGATGTATATGAGACAGGATCTGTGACCTCTGTGAGCTGTATGCCCTTGGGGCACAGGACACTGAGTGATATTCTCCTAAGGACTGCACCTTTGGCTCTGTCCTGCCATTGCTTTCTATCACTAACTCCTCCCCTGTGTTTGTTCAGGATCCTCTTTCCAGCATCCCTGTGATCACAGACATTTTTTGCTGATTCCCTACTAGGTTGCCTGCTGTGAAAGTAGCACTTTGTCACAGTCGTTAGCTTTTTCGGGGAGAGAGACCTCTATATAAAGCTGTGGGAAAGGGTCCTCTAGCACTCTATCTGCCTTATAAGTCTTGCTTTCATTTTGGAAAGGAACTTGAACTAAAACCACCAAAAAAACTATCCAGAAAATACTGACTATGTTAAATTTTATGACTGTTCCCACATCCCTCGTAATTTTCAACCACAGCTCCATACCAGAGCCTAGTTACACGTCGTGGGCATTTCTTTTGCTGGCAGTGGGATAGTAGGAATGCGAGCTTCCCTTTCAAGTCCAGAATCAAAGTATTGACAAACAGTAAGAGAGGAATGTGTGTTTTGAAGCAGTATCTTCCTTCAAAAGAAGAAAACTGTGTAACTCCAAGGCTTTTCCCAATATAATAATATTATTCTCCTCACAAATTTATATTGGTTTTCCTTTCTCTCCTCCATACAGGAAATAAGCCTATGGCTCTCTCAACACTTTAATATGCTTGTCATGCGATCTGCACAGAAACATTTCATACTCTTTGGACTCAGCACTTCATTTCTCCGTACTGGCAGCCTGTAGGATGACTTGAAAAATAATTTCATTCATAGTGCAGTAATGCCGTATGCTGGATCTGTCTTGAACCTCTACTGCTTTCTTCTGGCACCACACTGTAACAGTGATCTTGTTCCTGCCTTCTCACAGATGTTTGGTTTGCTTGCAGGACAGCAGGACCTATTCTATAGTCTGCAGGTGAATGTACACATCAGAACAACCTGGAATTTCTGAACAAACCGCTTGCTTGTATGGTCACTTCTGATTTCCAAGGGAATGAAATAAGATCATCCTTCTGGCCTCTTATTTCTCTGTTCTTGTTCTTCTACTGTTGTTATTTTTAAATAGTAATTGTTCTGGTTTTACTATTTAAACAACAAATGTGAGTGTTTTGCAGAGTTTTGGCTTCTTGAAGAGGGAGCTTCCCCTTTGTAAACTGCTTTTCAAAATGTGGCAAGTCATTCCCTGAGCAAGTTTCTATTTCAGTTTCTACTTGGGCCTCTAATCCTTTGTTTCTATAAAGCAGTGTACTGTTTCCGTTTTCAAAGTAATTCTGTTGCTTTCGTTTCTTAATTTCCCCTACCGAAAGCTGAGGAAAGAGTTGTTTTATACTGCCTATGACACAGCCTTATGATTTCTGAGAAAGAGACTGGTCATGGCAAAAGTGCAGAGTGCAGAGCATACCGGAACTGTATTTCCGTGAGTAGCTAAGGCAGTGGCAGTTGCCTTATCAGCATGAAACTCTGCGTGGAGACAATGAAAAGTGAGAGCGAAGGGTGAAACAGTGCTTCTATAACCAGCCTGGTATGATTTCCCTGTGCAGCCTTAGTTTGAAAATGAGACCAGAACCTAGAAGCAATGGAAATCTGTATGTTACTGTGGGCTGGCAGAACTAAATTACTTCTGGTCCCTGGTCCAAGTACTTTAAGCTTGATCAGACAGCTCTGTGCTGCACAGCTGATTGCAGTGTAGATGCAAACACATGTTTTTGGAGAACCAACTGCACAGTAGAATCAGTCCTCCTATTTGATGTACAGTGTTCCAGTTAAGAAAAAAAATATGTTAACCACTACAGTTATTGGCAGTTTGGGTTCAGCTTTGCAGACATCTCCTAAGGAGAATATGACTCATTGCTCAGGGACTTTTTAAACCATCTTCATTATACTGAGGTTGGGGAATTCCAGTGTGATAAAAGAAAAAATTCTCATCATATTTGACTGCCACAAATTTATGAGGTTTGGTTGTCTCCATTTTAAGATTTACATAGGTCAGGTAAGTTATATTAACTGACCCAAAGGAGCCCTTAGAGGTGGACAACCTTAGTTTATGGTAGCCGGATGCCTCACTCGGATAGACAGTGCCAGAAACCAAGCAAAGTCAAAGTTCAAAACAAGTACCTGCCAACATACCTTTAAGCTACCTTTATGCCTTCCTGGGTGGACTGTGGTACAAGGATGGGTGGAATGTGGTACAAGGAACAGCCTGTCCACCAGAACTTGTGAGGGCATGGAGCTTTCCTTCCTTTCTGTCTTGCCTCCACTTCTACATAACTACAGCCTAGGAGAGATGGCACAACTACACCACTGTCGTGCTGCTCTTCTGAAAGGTGGACACTTCACTCTCCTACATATGCAGAGCCTGTTGAAAACATGGCTATGAGCAACACACTGTTGCATATGACAGATCTGTACACAGGCAGCAGAGATGCACCTCATTTATACAATGCCATGCCTTAATCATTCCGTAGGTGCACAAGTCTGGTGCATGGCTATTAAACCATCCAGCTATGGCACCTTGAGGGTTTTCCTTTGAAAGGCAGCAAAGTATTGGGATTTTGGCAGTAGTAGTGGCAAGCTGTTTGATTAGACACATGAAAATGCAGAAAGGTTAGTAGTTTTTCTGAGTGTTTAGCGTGTGCGTATTGTTTGAGACCTCGAGAAGAGCTGTACAACCTAAATCAGGCCTGGGCCTTGCAACAAAACAAATTCTCTGTCCCTCAGACCTCTGACAGGTCAAGCCTATGAAAGGTTTAAACAGTCCTGTCTTTCTGTTCAGACTCCTGCTTAATGTCATGCACAGATTTATGTCTAAGGGCCACACATTATCCTCCCAGGAACCTCACTTCTAGCAATGTGACCTTTTGGAAGAACCCCACACAACTGTGGGCACCTGGCACTGCCCAGGATTTGATTTGCAGTACCTAGCACCCTGCTGCCAGGCCTGTCCTGCCCTGTTCACAGCCCTGGGCCAAATGGCAGCAATTAGGCTCTACTCCACATAGCACACCCTGGCCAGAAGGTGGGAGCAAGTCCAGGCAGGTCTCCACCTGTTTTGGCTGAACCTTGACACTGCCTGGAGAGTCTCTCTAAGAAACTGATGGCAGACTCAATGAAAAAAGTGATCTTGCTTACTGCATAACCAGAAAAGATCAAACCTGTCCCTCCAAGGTCTCCTCGTCTGCTGAAATCTGTTGCCTGGTAAGAAGGAAAGACAGAAGACATGTGCTGTGTGGATTGTTTTTTAATTACAATGGTGTTTTGATTGTATCGGTTTCTGCATTTGAGAAGCCAGTGTAATCCGTGTCGCATACATGCTTATGGAGACTTCATAGCTTCTGTAAGCTGCATTTCAAATATCATGGTTCTGCTGTGCTGCTTAAGCTCCTGCTTCTTTGAAGGGTTTTAGCCTTTAAAAAAGCTTGCAATCGTTTCAGAGAACAAAGGAAATAATACTCACTTAGCAGTGGGAGCTTTAGCTTGCACATATAGACACACACATAAATATACACATATACAAAATTCAAGAGAGTAGAACTTAATTACACCGCAACACCTGTATTTAAATTTTATCAGGTGTAAATTATACAATTATTTTGTTCAAGTATTCTTCTTGATATACTTCCTAGACTGCACATCACAGTTTTCACTTTCAAAAAGCAGTATCCCACAATTTTAATGTAAGCAAAACATTATATTAAAGCAGGACCATATACATTGAGACTAAACCTTTTCNTTCTGGAGCCCCCAGCACAGGAAGGACATGGAAGTGTTGGAGCAGGTCCAGAGGAGGGCCACGAAGATGATCAGAGGGCTGGAGCAGCTCTCCTATGAGGACAGACTGAGAGAGTTGGGGCTCTGCAGCCTGAAGAGAAGGCTTCAAGGAGACCTTATAGTAGCCTTCCAGTATCTGAAGGGGGCCTACAGGAAGGTTGGGGAGGAACTATTTACAAGGTCTTGCAATGACAGGATGAGGGGCAATGGGTTTAAACTGGCAGAGGGGAGATTTAGACTGGATGTTAGGAGGAAGTTCTTTACAGTGAGGGTGGTGAGGCACTGGAACAGGTTGCCCAGGGAGGTTGTGGATGCTCCCTGGAGTTGTTCAAGACCAGGTTGGATGAGGCCTTCAGCAACCTGTTCTATTGGGAGGTGTCCCTATGGCAGGTTGCTGGAACTAGATGATCTTTGAGGTCACTTCCAACCTTACCATTCTATGATTCTATGCTTCAAATGACTGCTACTTCTTTCTTTTTGTAATGAATCCTATAGTTGGACTCTTATATTTGACCTTTTTGTAAATAAGCTATAAAGCTTCACTCAGTTCAAAAAACAAAACAGAAAAAAAAGCTAAAACATTTTTGAAGGATATTGCTATAAAACACATAATTATTCCTTGTTTATATTACAACTTTTTTATAGTAGAACTGGTAATTAAAATGGTGATTAAAACCTTTATTTGTATTACTATAAAAATATTAATTCAGTCAGAAATATCTTGTGCATGACTCTGCTATGTCTCTTCCAAACTACTAGAACAGGTTTTGATAAGGTTAGTACCATCATTGTAAGAGTTTCTGTTTTCCTGAGTGCAGGTTTTGCTTTGCTCAATATTATCATTAGAAGACTGTCTCCTCTCCTGACAGCTAGAAGCAGCTGCCTTCAGCTTTTGCTCAATTTTATCAGCTGCAGTACACATTTTCAACTTTCTCAAGCTGCTTATTAAGGTTCCATAGGCTCCTTTTAAGCCATGTCTTTGATACCAGACTTGAAATAGCTTAATTTTCTGTTCAGATGTATCATTACAATAGTCCCGAATAGTTTGATCTATGACAGGTTCTGGTACTTTGTGATGACGAACAAATGTCTTGACATCTTGGAGCGTCATCTCTTCCACAATACCAGCAATATGGCTGCTCAGGTCAATATCTAGAACCATAAAAAGAAATTAATGGTCTTGGCACTTTTATCAGACCCCATCTGGAGTACTGTGTACAGTTCTGGAGCCCCCTAGCACAGGAAGGACATGGAAGTGTTGGAGCGGGTCCAGAGGAGGGCCACGAAGATGATCAGAGGGCTGGAGCAGCTCTCCTATGAGGACAGGCTATGAGAGTTGGGGCTCTTCAGCCTGGAGAAGAGAAGGCTTTGAGGAGACCTTAGAGTAGCCTTCCAGTATCTGAAGGGGGCCTACAGGAAGGCTGGGAAGGGACTATTTACAAGGTCTTGGAATGACAGGACGAGGGGCAATGGGTTTAAACTAACAGAGGGAAGATTTAGACTAGATCCCAGGAGGAAGTTCTTTACAGTGAGGGTGGTGAGGCGCTGGAACAGGTTGCCCAGGGAGGTTGTGGATGTTCCCTCCCTGGAGGTGTTCAAGCCAGGCTGGACGAGGCCTTGAGTGACCTGTACTAGTGGGAGGTGTCCCTGCTTATGGCAGGTGGTTGGAACTAGATGATCTTTGAGGTCCCTTCCAACCTTACTATTCTATGATTCTATGATCTTACGGGTTTTTTTAATCACCTGGACTCAGCACTGATACTTTTTCCTATCCAGTACAGATTAATTTTCAGGTATTCAAGACTCAGCATATTTTATATGTGATTTTTTACAATATATTGCAGTTCTGTTCCTACTAAATGCTAGGTAAGTCACATTTTTAGGACTGTGTCCACATTGCTTTCTACCACTTGGAATAGAATCTCAGTTCCCTCTGTAACTTACTCAGCCCTCCTCTATCATTAAAACCCTCTCATGTATCTGTTTTGCTCAGAATATTATTGGGAAAGGTCCCAGAAGAAGTTAAGTCTTTTGTTGTGCTACATCCTTGGAGGTTATGTTGTTTTCCAATTGTGTGTTACCAGTGTAAACTTGCCCTTGAAGGTAAATTAGGTTTGTGTTTCCACAATCCCACTGCTGGGTCTGGGACCACAGCATTGTCATTGTTATGTGCGATACCACAAATCTAGATGCTGCCTCCTAGTGTCTGCACCACATGCAGAACAGAAATTCACTGGTTGCCAATTAGTAATTGCTTCCTGTACAACAGAAATTCCTCCTGAGGCAAAACTTTAATGATACCACTAACAGCCTTAATAAGCACAAAATGAACTGGCATTTCTTTAAAGTGTGCTCATGGTGTGCTAGAATGACAGCTCCAGGCAGTGAGTGGCAAAGTCTACAGAAAAAGATCCTTTTTCTTAGCATAGGATTTACATGTCTGCTTGTTTGGGTTTTTGTCTTTTACTGAACTTTGAGAAATTACTTGTCTCTTACCTGTGTATGTGAGGGGTATGCTCTCCTGAAAGAAACAAGCAAGAGAGAAATTAGTAGAAACAAGTTTCGTAAAACAAGTTTCATAAAACCACCACCTTGTGCAAGAGCATAAATGGATTTCATGACACTTTCATAATTCTCATTTAGCTTTCTCCACGATTCCCCTGATCATATGGACAGGCCTCTTTTGACTTAAGTGAGCTTGAGGAATCATTTCACTATGGCTGTTGCTTAAAAGTATACTTGGGCACAAGTGCCCTGTGGTCAGTGGAGGCTTGATGACTTGAGAAGTTTTGATCTTGGACATGTAACTTAGGAAGTATGTCAACAAGTCCTGAGGAAATAATGCAAGCTTTCCCTTCTCTTAAAAGAGTCATCAGAGTGAAATTTACTTCATTGATGTCATAGGTGAGAAGTATGTACATACTTGGGAGTTTTAGTGTAATTTAAATGGAACAAAGTTCCTCGCATGAAGCTAAGGTTTTTGTGATCTATACTCACATAAGAAACCTCTTGTTTGAGGACTTCATCTATGTTCTCTTTGCTGGTATGACACTTCTGTTTTCTCTTCCCTGAAACAGAAAAATACAGGACAAAATATATTTCCCCTCTGAACTCCAAGAATACAAAATTACATCAGAATATGACAGGAATAAAGAATCACTTACACAAGAATATTGCTCCAGCCACTGCCAGTAGCGATAATAGAATTATCAAAGCAGTGACCCACCATGGCACTCCTGTTTCTGTTGAAACATTGGAAATGTCACATGAAAGTTAAGTCAAGAAATGCAGTGCAGCAGCACACTGTAAATTTTGAACAAGACTGCATCAGATTATAAAAGCCTTTCTGTGATTTCATAATGTGAAAAAACTCATCTTTATTAAAGTCTTAGCTATCATGAGTCACTTCTAAAAAGGAGTCATAGCTCCTTCATCTGCACAGTGATGAGAGGGAAAAAGAGCAATTATCCTCTGCAGGTCAGTACAGAGCCCAGCAGATAAGCTGTCCTTAGCTCTCAGGAATCACTATGGCCCATTGTGTAGAACACTACAATTTCAATAACCTCTCAAAATACAGTGGATGCTGGACCATGCCAGGTCTTAAAATGGTACCTTCTGTTCTGCACACAGTGTCTGAAGTTGGAGTACATTCTTTTTCAATTGCGCCACTTTTACATCTGCAGAAAACATGAACAAAAATTGTCATGGAATTTGTTGTTCTCTCTATAAACTGTTACGAAATCAAATCCAAAATCTTGTCATCTTCTTACCAGCTAAATACTTCATATATAAGTATGTTGGAGTTTGAAACTTGATAGTTATGGGATGGCACAGGAGGAAAAAACTTGAAAATTATATTCCAGATCTAACAGCAGATCACACAAACAGCAAAGATCAAAAGCTTATTACATCTTTTTGAAAAGTATATAGAGACTTAGTGGACATGTACAATTTTTTCAGCATGCCTCTAGAAAGGCTGCATGGATGCTCAGTCAGCTGCCTGAGCTAAGTCAGATCAACAAGCTGAGTGCAAAGGAAGACTAGTAGTATGTTTTCCTTCAGGTTATACATTACTTTAGCTTTTTGTCTTGAAACTGGCTGGAAAAGTGTGTTAACTTTCAAAATTAGCCATTTCACATTTAAGAATGAAGGCACAAACTTACATGGTACATGGATCACAATGGCTAGTACATGGTGCAGAAGAATTACAAAAATGGTTCTTTGCGCAGGTGCATTCTGTGTTTTGTGCTTGGGTACAGTTCTTTGCAACCACCAAACCTACAACAAATACCTTAAAGTTTGTTAGTTTGAAAAAGTAGGCCTTAAAGCCAGGCCTCTGCTCAGAAGCTCGTCCTCAAATAAATGCTTTTAGCTCTTCTGCTGCTGGCGCTGGTGAGGTTTAGCTATGAGAACATTGGTTTTATAAGGAGCCCTGCTGCTGGAAATACGGCGATGACAGAGAGACCTCTGCTGGTCAAGAGCTCAAAAAACTGAGCACACAATAAACGACTCGCTAAAAGAGGATTCATTCATTCAGCACTGCCAAAGGTTGTCAGCTTCTTTTTCCCATTCAGAAGTGTAAAGCCAAAAGGAAACCTGGAATATCCCACAGCCCATCTCCCTGTCTGCTGTCAAGAAGAGTAAAGAACTTTCCTCTGGCAACAGATTTTATCTCTTCTTGAGTACCTCTAATGGTGAGGAATTCCACTCTTCAGCAAACATATTCCTTGTTTAAGTATCAAATCAAGTGAATTAATTTTCTCCTCTCCTTAGAGTATACGATGAAGCTATCTCCATGTATGAAAAAAATATTTCTGCATTAAAAACTACTGTAAGTATCTATGTACTGTGAAAGCTATTTTCATAGGCATGTAGGAATATAAGTCAATTTTTTACTTATTAGATTCAGTTCCCTGCTGTAATAGGAGGCCATGTTACCTTTCAAAATCTCATGAAGCTCTGCTGTGAAACCAATGCTGAAGCCATTCATAGAAATACAAAACATGAATGGTCCTAAGAATGCTTCTTGTGGAACTTCAGTGCTAGCTCTTCTCCTGTCTAATGTTTTCAACTGACCTCTCCTCAACTACATTATTGCTCGTGAGATAATGTAACTGGTCGTGCCATCATGCTTTTCTCCTCCCTTCAGTTTAACTAAGAGTTTCCTTTGTAGCAATGTAAAAAATACTGAATTGTTTTGCTGTACTCAACTTTACTACCAAGCCAAAAACACTTCCTAATGACAGGATAATTTTCTAAGCGCATGGAGGTGACACAGAAAAGGGAAAACACTGAAGATTGATATTCCAGCAGTACAACCACATTGGAGTTAAGAGCTGTCTCTCCCTTTGCTAAACTTGATTTTAGGTATGAGGAATGTAAAACTATCATTCCTTAAGTTTGAGTACCCTAGAACTACAGGACACCTGGTGGAACTGGTAGGAGTTCAATGGATGAAAATTTAAAAAAAAAAAATCTATTATGAGTATTTATGCAACAGGTATTGAATTTCTGGAACCCAGCATCCCCCGGCTTGCTCATGCACAAAGGACTCATAAACAGATACTAAAATGATTAGGTAGGGATAGACTTCTTACCATCCCTTCCAACAGCTGTGGATGGTGGCAGACTTTGTAGAGAAAAGACTACAGAAAGTAAACAGGTTTGTTTGTTTTCTCTAAATAGCAGTGCTTGCCTCCACTGCCAACCACAGAATACTAAGGGAAGTGGATCACTGGTCTGACGCAGTAGGGAATGCCTTATACTGTCATAATTTGACCCTACACTGGCACAGCATCTTGAATGTATAAAAGACATCACTCCATTACCTCCAGCAATTTAAAATAATACTATTAATTACATGGAACAGTATGAAAGAAACCACTGGGAATTCTACCATACCTGCTTCTCACAACACCACTCTTCCTTTAAATAGAGGGCAAAAAAGAGAGAGAGCTTTTCTTCCTTGATTTTAACCAGTTTCTGCAGGGTCTGCTTTGCCAAGACTGCTTTGGCTGAGTGACAGCAGATACAAGGAGAAATGACTGACCAGCGTAGCTTCTTCTACTTCCATCTTTGTGCTTGATGAAAGGGAACTGCATATGCTACCACTAAAACATTTTAATCTGCATGCTACCCACTATTCAGGGATTGGTGAGATTTTTTAGTCAAATCCTGTAACAAAATAAAAGAATTGCTGGAATTGTTATTTCTATAGACATACCAAATATGATGTCACATGAAGAGCATCTCAAACACTTGTCCGCATGGTTGGCATGATCCATGTACTCCGCTCCATTTTTACATGGAACACAGTGTTTACTAATATTTTTTGGGCAGTTGATATTTTTAACAAAACCTGTAAAGACAGAAAAACAAGAATTAACATTTACAATACCTTTGGGCAGAAGCAATCGTCTTTAAAACTTAGGTCAGGATTTATTTTTAATCCCTAATCCTTTTATATTTACAAATATAGACAGAAGGACTTTTCTTTAGGTTTACATAGGTGTTTTTTTCAAGGAAGTTGCATATATGTAAGATCTGATTATCCCCCCTCTTCCTCCAGTTTAAAACCGTACAAACAAAACAGACCATGCAAAATTGGAAAACAAAATAAATGCATGGCATCTTGCAGGCAAAAGTGTGTGCTTGCATTTTTTTTAACCTCTTTCTAAGATGTGTATGTAATTCTTGACAAGCATATTATGTAAGAACTACTACTGTCTGTAGTGAAAAGATATTGGTACACTGAGCACAAGAAATCATAGAATCATAGAATGGTAAGGTTGGAAGGGACCTCGAGGATCATCTAGTTCCAACCCCCTGCCATAGGCAGGGACACCTCCCACTAGTACAGGTCACTCAAGGCCTCATCCAACCTGGCCTTGAACACCTCCAGGGAGGGAGCATGCACAAATACTTTTTCAGTGTCTGACCTTCTGTAACAGAGAAAGATACAGACAAAATGAAGCATTCCATCCACAAAACCAAAGCAGGCTTCTTAGATATCCCACTAGAAAGCAATTGTCCATGTTGTGATTTCCATTCCAAATGACTTTTCAACACAGAGTTATAATGACACTCACCAGGATTACATTTTCTGCAACACTCATCACCTAAACTGTATTCATCCTGGTTACACTTAACTTCTCTCTTAATGATCCTCCTGGCAGTTGATTTTTTGTATACTCTGGGTATTAGAGCTTCAGTATTATTTTTGCATTCTATTTCAGTAATTAAGACAACCACCTAGGACAGAAAAACAGAAAGTTATATATATTAAAAAAAAAAAAATCTGTCAAGGACTGAAGGTGACTGAGGGTGTGTTTTACTACTACCATAAAGTAATGTCAGTACTGTTTCACTATTGCTAAACATAATGACATCTACCCCTTCATTAAAAGTTGTTCATTACTTCAGAGCTAATGGTCAATGATTGCACAGATTTAATGCTACCAACCTATCACTACAAGTACTGAACATTTGAACATTGTGTTGTAACAGATGTCTTCATATGCCTAATTATAGTGCAAAGGAAAGGAAATCCCAGTATTTCCTGGAAGAACATTTTCTGCCTCAGATCACTGTCCCTTTCTTAGCCAATAATAATAAATATTCCATAGAGAACTTCCTTAATTCAAATTATATCTTTCTTAATTTCTTGCAAGCCTCCTGTTGCCTGCAAATGGAATGGTGTTACTGTATCTTTGAAGAGGGGGGAAAAAAAAAGCAAACAAAAGGAATTTTTTAATCTTAGCCCAAAATACCCGATCTTATTCTCACTTTGATTTCCAATTACTTTTCTGTTTAATGGATGATGCCTATATGTTCCTCAAAGAAGTATCACTCTCCTTTCAGTTTTGCACCCTGATCAATCTGTTTGGATGCTCTGTTAAATTATATTGCATAGTGCGTTATTTATTTTCCTGTTAACAGTATAATCTTTATGACTTGTCACTGTCCTGCCTCTTCCCATCATCCCCTCTTCCCTGGGTTGATGAATGGCTCAATGTGAGCCTGCAGCGTGCACATGCGGCCCAGACAGCCAACCGAGTCCTGGGCTGCACCAAGAGCAGTGTGGCCAGCAGGGCAAGGGAGGGGATTCTGCCCCTTTACTCTGCTCTTGTCAGACCCCATCTGGAGTACTGTGTGCAGTTCTGGAGCCCCCAGCACAGGAAGGACATGAAACTGTTGGAGCGGGTCCAGAGGAGGGCCACGAAGATGATCAGAGAGCTGCAGCAGCTCTCCTATGAGGACAGACTGAGAGAGTTGGGACTCTTCAGCCTGGAGAAGAGAAGGCTTCGAGGAGATCTTATAGTTGCCTTCCAGTATCTGAAGGGGGCCTACAGGAAGGCTAGGGAGGGACTATTGACAAGGTCTTGCAATGACAGGACTAGGGGCAATGGGTTTAAACTGGCAGAGGGAAGATTTAGACTAGATGTTAGGAGGAAGTTCTTTCCAGTGAGGGTGGTGAGGCGCTGGAACAGGTTGCCCAGGGAGGTTGTGGCTGCTCCCTCCCTGGAGTTGTTCAAGGCCAGGTTGGATGAGGCCTTGAGTGACCTGTACTAGTGGAAGGTGTCCCTGCCTATGGCAGGGGGTTGGAACTGGATGATCCTTGAGGTCCCTTCCAACCTTACCATTCTATGATTCTATGATACTGAGGATGGGGAAAGTGGTGCCTGGGAAGAAATGGAGCAATGCTGCTGTCCTTGGCAAAACAAAAGAACTAGCCAAGTTGTGAAGAAGAGGAGGGCTGGCAGGGTACCTTTTTTGGAAAGGAGATTAGTGGGTAATGAGGTACAAGATAACACAACTGCCAAATCTTCATATTGATGGCACACTGCATGCAGTCCTACCAATCAGAGAGTCAGTCACATTTTAAATCAGTGTTCAAGACACCTTGACTACAATGATTTATTTTTAATTTTGTCTTGGATACTTTAAAAATATTAATTCTGAGTGTCTGGTTATCTTTGAACACTTGAATTGCAGCTTAATATAAATCTGACTATATCTGTTAACGCTAATAACAAGGTACATAGATATTTAAGGAATTCTCTAATAATTTAAGGATTGGTTGTTTTAATTAAATTTTTTTTGTCCTGCCAGAGGATGATATTTAATGGCTGATTAATTCGCTCTCCTTTTGTGAAATTGCTTGAATTCTTATATATTAACTTACTGAAAAATGGGTCTGCCTCTCAAGTGAAGGAAGTGCTATCTGTGGCTAGTTAATTGAAGTAATGGGTATGACCACTGTCTGCTAAATTCTGCAAGTAGTAACACTGGATGGGACATGTGCTGCCTGGATGAAACCAAAAAGCACTGGTAAAGCACAGAGCACATGCAAAGAAATTAAATGCCCAGAGTCATGCAAAAATGGGATCTGACGGAGGGAGGGAATCATAGAATCATAGAATGGTAAGGTTGGAAGGGACCCCAAAGATCATCTAGTTCCAACCCCCTGCCATAGGCAGGGACACCTCCCACTAGAACAGGTCACAATAACTGAACCTTAATATAAAGTGTACAGGACCTGGACAAGGCCAGCTTCCACAACAGAAATCACAGCAAGCTGTAAGTTTTAACTGCTCTTGATCCTGGAAGTCTGCAGGTGGCCTGATTCTGCCAAAATTAATCTTAAGAATCCCACAGGACCACTTCTGTGATGAGGAAGCATCTTTCTAAATGACAAGTATTAGTAAAACTTGTCTGATTTTTTTTTTTTTTTTACAATGTTTGTGTTTACTGAATGCCTGAAATTACAGTGTGTGTGCAGACTCAGCTTTCCCTCAAGCAAACAAACCTCTTTCAGTCCTGTTTAATGCTTTTGTACAAATAAGCTATGCTGACACTGTGTGTGGGGGGCTGTGTAGAAATATTACACTTTTTGACAAAAGCCCTCTGGTGTCATTTGCAGAGATGAACTTCCTGGTAAACTTACAAGAAGTGGGGATCACTTCTCAGAACTTGATGTTTAAGTAGCACCAAACACCTACATCAGCTCTGCTCACAGAGACAATGTGCACTACCCTTGTCTGATTGGCACAATGAGAAAACTCTGGAGATTTTTCGTAGCAACACCCTAAGTTTTTCAACCTTTGTTTTCTCAACTTGGATTTGTATCTTGTTAAAACCAATCCGTCTGCTACATAAAGATTTTGGTGTCTTATAGTTAAAAAGAAGTCAATAGTCATTTAGCTTCCTACTCATACCTTAATTGCTTTCCTTGTTGTCAAAGAGCAGCAAGTGCTAGTAATGGAAAGGAAGCACTTTAGGGGCTTTTACATAGCCAGGGGTGATAGGTACTTTTTTATGATGTGTACATTCAAACAACAGCTGGATGTTTTCAGCCTAAAATGACTCATGGACGGAGGCTCCCTTCTATTTTTGTCACCTTAACCTAAAAAACAGCTGTCTCACTTAAAGTGAAGACTTAGATTGAACTAAGCAGTCAATGGAGGGGGAAAAAAATCTATTGGGAACAGCTAATATTAGCAGAATTAATCCAAATTATCACATGAGCTCAAATTGCTTAATTCCTCTCCTTTTGCACTGCACAGGCATTTAAGAGAGTTTTCTACTTCCTCCCTCTCTTTCACTCCTACAGTCCTCCAAAATGCTTTCACCAACAGGCATCTGCTAAGGAGACTTCTAATACTTGTTTTCTCTGTGTGTTTCCAGAGCAGAGTGGCAGGAACTTTACTTTCTTTGAAAATGTGTGTCATTTTGGGGATTCTTAGCCCTCTGATTCTTCCTGTATTAAAGTATTGATAATGCTGTATTTTGGTTTGTTTGTTGGGTTGGTTTTTTGGTTTTTTTTTCCCAAGGCGGAAGTCAATAGTTAACACCAAGATAACGCCTGAAAGTAGCATTTTATGTTCTAACATCTTTTATAAGAAGAATGAAAAGAACTCACTTTCATTTTCTGAAGTCCAGCAATAGGAGTTGGTATTTCCACACAAGAAGCATTCCGAGCTTCTTATATTTCAAGTGAGGTGCATGTGTTCAATGCCTGTGAGATTTAGATCCCTCATTTACTGCCCAGTGTCTTAAAATAGTCACTGTCCAAATTCAATCTGTTACTATTTCACATCTTAGCCAACTCTCGTGCAAACTACAGCAGCACGTTGGGGGGTAGGTGCGGGTGTATCATTGTGTTTGCATTGTTTAGGCATACAGTACTAGTGAATGCCTCTTAAGTACTATACAATTTTGGAGAGCAGGAACAATATTAACAGGTCCCACCTCACTTTGATGTTGTGGCTAAGACTGAGCAAGAGCTTGACGGCATAGAAATTTAGTAACTCTTCCCCATTTTCCTTTTGTAACACAATCCAGTTTACTTGTTGACACTTTGTTCAGTGAGTTCCTTCAAAGTTAAGAGCAGAAGCCTGGAAAGGTGAGCAGACAAATGTTTCCAGAATTGGGGCCCTTACACTTTTCACTTGCATTTTGGGTCATCCCATGACTTTAGGACTGTTGCATATACATTTAAATGCATGGACAATAAGAAAGGCCAGCACAGTAATGTAGGAGTCCTTTTTCAAAAGATTTTGTTTGTTGGGTTGGTTAAAACTGCTTTGCAGTCATACCAGCTCATTACACAATATTTAGATAGTATTTCATTCTCTTAAGACACCCTATTCCTTTAGAGTGTGCCTCTGAGCAGTATGTGGTCTTGCGGCTTGTTTTACAGGGTAAAGATAGAACTTTTCTAACTGTGTGGGCCCTTGCTGTTTTGCATGGCTGCTTCTACTTTAGTGCAACATGGAGCTCCTTGCAAAATTGACATCACATTCAACAAACAACTGTCATGTTCTGGTGTAATCACATTACCATGTCAAATGGTCTTGAGGTTTACTGATTTATAAGTAGTGAAACAACATGCTAATAAAAAACCCCAACATAATAAAAAAAAGTATGTGGGAGCGCTGCAGTTATTCTAAGGGGTACTGAAATTTGGAAACAAGTGGAAAATAAGAGAAATTATATTTATTCTCTGCAAGAAGTGTGATAATGGAGTATTTCTTAACCTATATTGTGAGAAATTTTAGGTTTTGGTGTTTTTTTTTTTTAGATTTATATTCTGAATAGCGGGGCTAAATTGACATTTCTGCCAGCTGTTTGCTGCTCTTGCCTAGGAATAAGTTCATACACACTTCTGTCAGCAGATGAAAATCCCTCTTTGCTCTGGTGCTTTGTGCAGAAGCATGGATACAATCCTCTGCATAATTTTAAAGATTCTCCTTCCTGTTATACAGTGAATCAGATCAGAATCTGAGACGCTTTTAACACTTGATTTTAACCTGCCAGCCCCCAAGAGCAAACTCCATTAGTTAGCAATGTAACCACACAGTAAAGATTCTGAATGTGAACTTGTGATGGTTTGGGAGCTCCCCGCCCCCCCACACTTTGTAAAATCACCCAGACTAGAACTCAGCCGGCTGGAAGTTAAGGACTGAAGCTCTATTTACAGCTCAGCACAATATACAAGCAGATATATACACTATATACAGGAATATTTACAGAAATATACAAGTTAAAGGTATTACAGAAACACAACACCCCTCCCAGAAATCAGAGACCCCAGGAGGGGTTTCCAACCGCCCTTCCACCTTCTCCCCACCCTTATACCTTACCCCAAGGTTTGCCTTACACGCAAGGTGAATTTGGAGGATCGTCCAGGGGAGTTAGAAGGAAAGTGGTTAGTTAGGTTACTCGTCAGAGAGGAGAAAGCAAGAAGCTAGACAGCCCGAGAGTGTCTGCAAGCCCGAGTGCCTTATCTACATTTATGTTCTTATTCTTAAACATCTCAGCAAGCCTAGGAGTGAAGTAGACATCACTGCTGTTTTCCTTTCACAGCCTATAATATAATTTTCTCCATTAAAATATTCCAATTAGCCTCAAACCAGCACAGAACTCCAGCGAGGTTTCTCTGAAACAAGTGAAAATTTGGGTTGGGGAAAGCAATGTGTATTGCATCCATACTTCCAGGCATGTCTCAGCCCTGCTCTGCAGCGAGGCTGGCTGCCACCTGCATGAGCCCTGCTATCCCATCTCTGGGCTCTCTGAGCAAGGCTGCCGGGGTTCAGACATCTGCACTTGCCTGTCCCTTGGTTTCCTGCCCAGAAGCCTGCTGCCACAACAGCCATTTGGCCTAAAGCACCTTTACCAGTGGTGATCCCTGTGCTGCCAGCACTGCTGAGTTACCTTCCTTGTTGGCAGCAGCCCTTCCAAATGAGTGTTTGCAAACGCAATTTTACTGTTGACAGACAGACATGTGACAAAACCTCTGAAGCTGCAGGGACTCATGCTCCGTGCTGGGATGATTAAGGCAAGAAAAGCAGGCCCTGCCCCATCACTTTCAGTAAATGCCGCACCTCAATCCAGCGGACTGGCCTTGTTCCACTAGCTTTTCTCGCAGCGCTGCCAGTAGTGGTTCAAAAACTTCTCTGCCAAAGGTCTTCACTTTTGTGTTGCTTTACCAGATCACTTTGCCACAGATCCCGGAGGTGTGGTGCAAGTCAGCTTTCACTACCGTGGTCTTTGCCCAGGCAGCTGCTCCGCCACAGCTCCAACAGTGCTTTCTGCAGGAATGCTCAACCCGCGTCGCTGGCGTCCCCGGCTAGCCCTGGATGGTTGCGGGCTGAAGCCACTGCCAGCTGTTCCCGGGTACCCCGCAGCTATGGCACACGAGCCAGTGTGTCTGACAGCCACCTGTATCCATCCCCCTTTTCTTTCTTTCCCTCTGCTCTTCAATAACGTCCCTCTCCCTTTCCCGGCCACTCTAAGAAGTGACTGTAAAATCATAAAACGCATGAACTTAAAGGTGTTGACTTTTGTAAAGAGGTGAAAACCCAAAACTCGTCTAAATGAATTAGCTGAAATCTTGAAGAAAAAGTTGGTTGCGGCCGGAGGCGATCACAAGCTACCCAGCGCTTCCCGACCGCCTGCCGCACCACCCCGCGTCCCGCACGGCCGGGACCAGCCCCACCGCCCACCCGACCCGGCTCTCGGCAGCCCGTCCCGCTCACCCGCTCGGGCAGACACTTACGAGGAGTAGAGAAAGGAATCCCCAGGCCACGCCGCCAGCACTCAGCACCATCCCGGACCTCCGCCAAGCCGGAAGCGGCGCGGCGTGGACGGCTCCTCCCATGTTAGTAAACACAGTGGAGTCCGGCGCGGCCCGGCCCGGCCCAGAGCTGCGGGGTGATGGGGAGCCGGCGGCAGCTAGCGAGGGGGACTGCACCTCGCCCGCAGGTGCGTGCGGCGTTGGGAGCCAGCTCCGGGCTGGGGCTTCCGGCCCCGAACGACTCCGCAGGCGCGGGACGGGCAGTTCTGCCCGCGGGCAGCCCCTGCTCCCTACTCTGAGCTCCCTTCTGTGCAGTGGAGGCAAGGGGACTCTGTCTCCTCTTGGATGTCAGCGACACCACGCTCCTCGCGGGGATCTTAATTGTTTGGGCTCTGCGGGGTGGGGTGTACCCACCTGGCAGCCGGCGAATACCAAGGCGTGGCCCTGAGGTCATGAAGCAAACTGCCAACAGGCTTTGGGCTGGGCGCGAGGCATTTGCTGTCTGTTTTTTGACTGCCGGACTGAGCAGTCACCTCCCAGACGAAGGCAAATTCTCCACGTTTGATACTGCTAAGAACAGGCTTGAGACAGGGAGTCCCGAATCTGTAGGAGTGGAGCAGTTGCTAAGAACCTGCAATATTCACTGCACCAGGGGATACTGCCCCTTGCCACCCTCTGGAAAGAATTGCTCAAGCCTGTGACTTACATTTTGTAGCTATTTCCAGCCAGTCCTTCAATTTTTCTTGCACACTTTCTGTGGTTTTGAAATGCTGCTGTCTGGCCTCCTCCATAGTGTTAGAGGTCGTGTGATGGTGTGGGTTACTGGTATGTGTTCTGATTATCAGGTTTTGACTTGATGCTGTTGCCTTGTGAAGACCATGGTTGTGACTGAACTAACATTTACATTTTATACACCATTTTCCCAGTGGTTTATGACTCAGATATGCAGAAACCTTCAGGTTTGCTGCTAGTCTGGCTTTTAGCTGCCATACAGATAAGCTAAGTTCATATTATCATTAAAAAAAAAAAAAAAAAAAAAAGAAACTGCTGTTTTGAATACTTCAGACTTTTTAAGCACTTCCGGACAAAATGAAGTGTACTGTTGACACATTTTTAGAGATGCTGTCTCTGGACTATCTTTTAACAGTCAGCTTTTTGCTTTTTGATTGGAAGAGTATGAGGAGTGAGAGGCACCACTCTTGGGTGCAGTGGCTGTGTTACACGTCCGTAGTTCCTACTGGCCAGACCCAAACCAAGGCTGCTAATTTTAGCGGAAATTTGCGTGTGGGTAGGCGTGTAGTAGGGACTGTGAGCTATGTTATCTGGATCTGGATGGCTGCTGCAGCAGAAAGCTCAGTAGAATTGTTTCCAAATTCATCACCTCGGGGATTGTGGTTTGTCCTAAAACCAAAATCTAGCCATGACTGGGCCCTCAGCAGGCATCACTTAGCATTCAGTAACTCCTCGTGCTGCCTCTTGCCCTAATAATCTGATATCTTCTGCTGATGTAGCTAAGGCCTATTAGCGCATGTTTAGTTTACACTCCTCCCTGTCGTCGTCGTCCCTGCCCCCACTCCCCCAGAGGTGTGATGACTACAGTGGAATATTTTTGTGTTGGTGGGGAGCTTGGAGAGGTATTTGAGAAGGCACCAGATTTGTACATTGTGTTGAGCACAACTCACAATATTGAATTCATACTTGTATTCCAGAGAGAAAAACAACAGGAAAGGTAAAAGCATAAGGTCTGACTTGCTTTCTACCACTGTTTTTCTTTGTTAAAGTGATAGAGTTTTGTTTTTTTTTTTCTTAAATATCAATATGCTTTAAATACCTGGTTTAAATTTGTTTTGGCATACTGGTAAATATTTAAGGAGTTCTTTTGTACTAAGATTGGGCAATTAGATTAATGCAGTGTAACTTAACCAAAGCAGTTCTATCTCCTTTGACTTACAATACGCTTTACAAAAACAATAGCTGCACAGAAGACTTACACTGGAATACCTTAATGTAACAGATAGAGGAATTGTTCATTTTGAAATGAATTATGAACTCCTCATTACAATTGTTTTCCCATTAACTTTGTCTTATATATGTTGACTGACTTTGCCTTTTAGTAGATAACTAAGTTTGCCTTAAAATGTAAATTACGGGACACAGGTGTTATATTTGGCCATCTTGATTTGGCTACAAAGAGAGGAAAATAGCAGAGAATACAGAATATATGTTTTGGAGATATTTAAATGGAAACATTTAATGTGGCTCATGTTTTGTAAATAACCTGAAGTTTGAAGGGAGGAGTGGTAAACCTCAAACACTTAATATTATCAGGCCCAAAGTAGAGTAATTTTGCTTCACTTTGTCTACAGTTTGATTTAAAAACAGAAAAAAACTTTTCTATTTTTCCTCTCCCTTCTCTCAGTGTAAGTTTGGAACAACCTAATTTTGACTTTTAGTTCAAATATTCAACTGAATAATACATGACTCAGCAACATTGTATCTTCTTCATCCTTGGTTCAAACCTATTCTATTCTGTGACTCTTGTAACAAGCATTGAATAATGCTTTTGAGGTATCAGTGTTTAAATCAGCAGCTCTTACTGAGTACAGTTTTATAGTTGAATGCTTTGACTTTTGTTTTTCAAATCTTTTGTGATACTTTTGTGAAGTGGCTGGATGGCCGGCCCCAGAGAGTGGTGGTGAATGATGCCACATCTAGTTGGCAGCCAGTCAGTATTGGTCCCCCAGGGATCAGTGTTGGGCCTAATCCTCTTAATCTTTATTGATGATCTGGATAAGGTGATTGAATCCACTATCAGTAAGTTTGACACCAAGTTGGGAGCATGTGTCAGTCTGTTAGAGAGTAGGAGGGCTCTGCAGAGGGGCCTGGACAGGCTGGATAGATGGGCAACGGTCCAATGCCATGAGTTTTAACAAGTCCAAGTGCTGGGTTCTGCACTTCAGCCAAAACAAGCCCAAGCAGCACTACAGGCTGGGGACAGAGTGGCTGGAGAGCAGCCAGGCAGAGAGGGACCTGGGGCTACTGGTTGACAGCTAACTGAACATGAGCCACCAATGTGCCCAAGTGGCAAAGAAGGTCAATGGCATCCTGGCCTGTATCAGGAATAGCATGGCCATCAAGACCAGGGAGGTCATTCTTCCACTGTACTCAGCACTGGTTAGGCCACGCCTTGAGTACTGTGTCCGATTCTGCGCCCCTCAATTTAAGACAATGTTGAGGTGCTCAAATGTGTCCAGAGAAGGGCAACAAGGCTGGTGAGGGGGCTGGAGCACAGCCCTGCGAGGAGTAGATGAATGAACTGGGGTGGGATTGTTCAGCCTAGAGAAAAGGAGGCTTAGGGGAGATCTTATTACTCTCTACAGCTACCTGAAAGGAGGTTGCATCCAGGTGGGGGTTGGTCTCTTCTCGCAGGCACCCAGTGACAGAACAAGAGGACACAGTCTAAAGCTGTGCCAGGGCAGGTTTAGGCTGGATGTTAGGAAGAAGTTCTTCACAGAAAGAGGGATTGCCATTGGAATGGGCTGCCTGGGGAGCTGGTGGAGTCACCGTCCCTGGAGGTGTTTAAGAGGAGGCTGGGTGAGGCACTCAGTGCCATGGTTTAGTTAATTAGAAGGTATTGGGTGATAGATTGGACTCGATGATCTTAGTGGTCTTTTCCAACCTGGTTAATTCTGTGATTCTGTGTGAAAGTGGTGATCTTGCTTCACCCATCATTCACACCCTTTGTCTTATGTTTTAAGGACCAGAAATGGTCTTTAGTCACTGTAACTAATGGCTATTTTGTTGTGGTGTGATATGGCCAGATTCTGACAACTTGAGGTTACCCTTCTCCTTTTCTGAGATACTACTTATAATTCCCTCAGTGGTATAGTGAAAGTTCTTGGATAAATTATGTGGTAGTAAAATACTATATTGGCCCAAACACCCCATTCTGTGAGTGGAGAAGCTGGTAGGACAGCACAGAAGCAGGAGAGCAGTGCATGATTGGAGAGGTTTGTGAGCACCCTGTGGGTTGCTTTGTTTTGTTTTTTGTAAGAGTGTTGCATGGTGTTACATCAAATCAGACAGGGTGTTGTGTCATATAGCATGTTCCCTTTGGAAGTAATAGTGATCTTGTACACAGGCCTGTGGAGCCATAGGTGCTAGTGCTTTTCTAAAGAACCTCGCTAGTGACGAATCAGGCTGGAGACATGACAAACACGGAGCGGAAGAAAACAGAGTGGAAACTGAAACTCATAGCAAATCACTGTCTCCTCTAGCAATTTTCTGGAAAAGATGCTAAAGGAGAACTGAGAATAGCTCCTGTCACTCTAAAAGAAAGCTGAAACAGATGTGTGTCCTTCCTCTTGTAATTCAACTTCTTGACACAACCCTAGATTTGTGATTTTATCCAACAGACTCAGTTTGATGACGTCAGTGCATTCTTCACAGCAGGAAAAAAACCCAAAATGTTTTTTCAAACAAACTGAGCATTTCCTTAGGCTGGAAAAGCAAATTGGCTGTATGCCTGGTGGCTCCTACAGCCAATCGCTATAACCTTACCATAAATGTAGATGTGTTTCTATCTTAGGTTTGAATATTAACTTTATTTTAGCCATGGGACCATCCTGCCCCTGTCCTCTGTGTGTGCACTCGACAAGTGAGTTCTGAGATCTTGAATGCTGTTTAGCAAATGTTTTGCACATCACATGAGCTCACTTAAAATTTGACTTTTCGACTTGGTATATTGTAAATGAATTTCTTTTAAACGTTTTGGAGAGCTCTGTCTCCATCCAGAATTTGCAGCAGGCAGCTTAGCTTCAGAGGTTGGCTGGTGCACTTTTTTCCTTTTTTCCTAACTAATTGCTTTTAGTTGTTTCTTGGGTGTTTTTTTTTTTTTCTTTTTTAAAGGTAGTATTAAACTTGGACTGTCAGATGTGTAACAGATGAACTGTAAAAGCTCTTCCAATAACATGCAGGGGAGGCTCAGTGTTCTCTAGAGTCGAGGAAGTGTTCAATCCTTTTCCTTTCAGGCACTGTTGGGACAGAGCATGACTGATTTAGTCTGTGACTATTATTAGTTTCGTGCATTTGTCAGTTAAATCCATGGCTAAATCCTCATCCTGAAGATGAGAGAGGAAAGTTCTGTAGAAGTCTGAAATTAAAAGGTAAATGTGAGTAAAAGGAAGTCTTCGGTTCTGCTTTTAACCTTTGAGCTGAAGATGGCAGTAACAGGCAGACCAGATGGCTTTATTTTTGATGTTGAGTAAGTAATACCCAGCCACCCTTCAAGGGAAAAAAGTTTTCACGATAGTTTTGAAGTTAACTAAGACAATTTTATTGAAGGTGGTGGTGGAGAGGAGAAACTAAAGGAAACATTTTAAAAAGCCTTAGCATACTGTAGCTGATCAGAATTTCTGAAACTGTAAGAGTTATTATGTCTTTTGGGATTTAGTTCCACCAGTTTGCTTTGCTCTGTCACGCTTCTTTCTAGTATGCCATCCAACAAGCAAGTCTGGCATTCTTAGATAAAGCATTGCCTTCTGACTGAGACTACAAAGTCTCTTAGTGGTTTTGGATATCACCTACGTTTTGAAATACTTGTGATGGGGGGAGGGCAGAGGGACAGTGATATGTAAAGTTTTATCCCTCCCCCTAACATCTGATGTGTGGTTGGGCATCCTCTGCAACATCAAATGCTCTTCAGAGCCGAGAACAGCGATCTCACTCTGTGTGTTTGTCTCCAGAGCATTGCTGTGTGCTTTTAATTAGGGCTTTTGTTTCAGGCAGATAATTAAGAGCTAAATTCTGGTAGAGAGGGGCTGTTGTGGTAGGAGCAAGGCTTGGAGGCGGTGGGGCTTTCGCTTTCCCTGCCTTCTACTCACTCACTTCTACCATGCATCTGCACAAACAGACAAAACCAAGAGGCCTGTGTGGCTCATGCAGCTACAGGAGTGAGTCATACCTTCTCTATTCAGCTACACAGCCTGCTGCATATTCAACCTTGTACGAGCATGAAGCAATCGAAATGAGTATGTAATAAAGAGTAATTTGTATTGCTGTCAACTGCTGATTTTTTTTCTGTTAGTGACTGTCGTGGTAGGCCTAAGCAGACCAAAATAGGCTTATACATATTCTGGCTTGCCCAGACATGTTTTTTTCTGCTCTCCCTCCTTTTGCTGTGGGGAGAAGCAACCACACGAAAGAGGACAAAGAACCTGGAGCCACTGAGTCTAAGGACTGTGGCTTCCCCAGACTTGTTTGCATCCTGTGATACACAAGGTATACAAGCTCAGCTTGTATATGCTTGTGCAAGACCTGTGTTCTGCCCTAAAAAGGGTAAAGCAAGCCTATGGCTTCACCTAATATGGTCAGGCCTGGCTAACTGCCGTTCTGATTGACTGTTCTGTGTCCAAAGGCACATTAGTCTTGGGCTGTATTAATAAAAGGAGATGAGCAGGTGACACAACGTGTCCTCTGCCGTTGTATCTGTATTGTGCCATTGTATCCGTGCTTGTTACTGCCTTATTGTATCCTGAAGTGCCTGGAAACTCCACTGCCTCCAGTTTACCAGGAACAGGCTCTAAATGTTTGCAGGCGATCGACCTGCATAGCCTGTGTGACACTGCTGAGACTGCACGTGGCAAGACATCCTGCCTGCAGCTGAAAGCCTCCTGCCGAGACAGGAGGTCCTGGATATGCAGATCATCCAGAGATATCAGGACCAGGTCAGAGATTGTCTGCCTCCTTTCCCTAGCAGCCTGGGAAGAATCAGAAGTCTCAGCAGCTGACAAGACAGTAACAGAATTCCCTGAAAGCATTTGGGTACTGTCTGAAGCTGTAGCCAGCCCTGTGAGTTGGAAGATATTTTGTGAGTAAATACTTAAAGCCTCTTGTAATTCACCATTGCCTTCTGCCATAAGCAGAAAGGAGCTCCTTGAGTCCATCAAGTGGACAAGTGGTACAATTAACCTCAAGTGGTACATTGACCACAGGAACCTTCTCTTGCAGTTCAGTTGAGTTCAATTAATGTTATATTATTACTAGTCATTTCTAGATCCTGTGTTATTATCTGTATAACGTTTCCATGACCATGCAAAGAGTGGCAAGAGTTCTGAATATTGAATATTAATAAACAATATTAATCTTTGAAAATAATATCTCACATCAATTAATTACCCCTCCATAACAGTGACTCTCATCAGCAATTAAATGACAGGCTTAGAATGCTGTGTGTCTCCAGGGGTGGTCATAACAAGAAGTGATACACTGATCTTTGCTGCCTGAAGCAGTCTATAAAGTTCCCAGATAAGATATTAGTGATATTTTTCTGCTGAATCATTTCTCAAATACTTCTTGGAAGCCAAGTGTTTCAGAAGAGGCATCTTTTCCACACTGCAGAGTGGCTGCCCCTCCTGCTGTCAGCCAGCTCACACACAGAAATGGGAGACCAGATGGAGGACTGCGGAATGAGAATGGTGGAATGTGTGTTTCTGGTTCTCTGGGATAGGCAGGAGAGTCTGGTGCCAGTGCAGGCCACAGCACTATCAGTCATAGGTTTCCCATGCATTTCTCCCGGCTCATGGAATGCTCAGAAACCCTCTGTCTGGAGGTAGCCTGCTGAGAGGGAGAGCAGTTTCTCAGTTTCATGTGAGAAATGCTGAGTGACTCATATCCCTTTGCTGTAACAGTGTAAGGAAATTGTCTCACCTTCTTGATTTAATGACAGCTGGTCCAAATCCTCCTCCTCCATTTTAGTGAGCCACGGTTTTACTTGAAATGAGTGGTAGCTTTGATACTGTCTTGAATGAAGCTAAGATTTCATTACACGTGCATAAGGCAGCTGTAAAGCAGACAGAGGGACTTCCCTCTCTCTGGGAGGCAGGGCTGGGTGCTAGCCGCTTTTCCATCAGCCCCCTGGTCTGCCCTGTTATGTGGCAGAGCCTGAAGCCTGAACCTCAGCTTGGTGCAGTGAAGGGCTGTTGCTAATGGAGCTTGTTCATTGCTCTCCCAGCTACTATTCCATTATTCCTGAATGACCTGGTAAAAACCTCACATGTTTTCTTTTCAGGGGGCCTACCTGAAAAACATTATCTGATAGAAACAAGCCTACAGATGAGTAACTGTAAATCATTATAGTCAAGGTAATAGGGAAAGTTTAGCCCTCACAAAAACAGTATCATGAACTGTGTGAAAAGCAAAAAAATAAAACATATGTTAGTTTTTTTTTCCCAAGTGTGGTTGTCCCCTGTCTGCCCCACCTCATTTTGCTGAGAAGGCCTGGCCATTTGCAGTGCAAGTGGCACTGAGGTTTTGATGCTGTAAAACACTATAGGAACATGGGTTTATTTAAATGCCATTCAGAAAGGAGGATATGTTTATGAGGAATACCTGCTAATTGCATCATTTTATCCTTTTATTAAAGACTGTGTTCATGCTGTGTAACACAGACTAATTATAGTGCAGATGAATGATTTATATTATGCTGAAGAGGTCTGAGCATTTGACCTTGTAAATGAATTCCCAGATTCCCAGAGACAGCTAAATACAATGCAGTAACAGGCTCCAATTAGAAAGCTGAAATAGCTGCATGTGGTTCCAGAACCCTGATGTGGAAACTATCCAGGCATTTTCGAGATCCTTGGCCAAAAATGTTTTGCAGCAGTGAAAGGAATGAGTACATTGTCTATTCAAGCAGTTACTAGCAAGGAACTGAAAGAAAGGGAAGCTCGAGAAGTGCTTACAGGACTGACTGACAACATGGTAGAAACTGTAATTCTAAGACAGAGCTATTTAAAAACTTCTATTTTCATCTGTAGGATTTAGCATTTTCTGCCTTTAGGTATTTAGGATATTTCTGAAGTCCTAAGAACTGCAGTGAAACCAGACAGATGTTAGCCTTCTACAGAATGGAGAGCTGTGTGCAGTGAGCTACTGTGTGAAGTGGGCTACTGGATGAGGGGAAGGCTGTCGATGTTGTATTCCTAGACTTTGGAAAAGCCTTTGATACAGCTCCCCACAAAATTCTTGTAGACAAATTGGCTACTTATGGCTTGGATGAGCACACTGTCTCTTGGATAAAGCACTGACTGGACAGGAGGGCCCAGAGAGTGGTGGTCAACGGAGTTAAATCCAGTTGGCGGACGGGCGCTACCGGTACTCGGCTTTCATGAGGCCACACCGTGAGTATTGTGTTCAGTTTTGGGGACCGCAATACAAGAGAGATGTGGAGGTGCTGGAGTGGGTCCAGAAGGTAACAAAGCTGGTGAAGGGCCTAAAGAATAAATCTTATGAGGAGCGACTGAGGGAGCTGGGGCTGTTTGTTTGAAAAAGGAGGAGGCTGAGGGGAGACCTCATTGCTGCCTACAGCTACCTGAAGGGATGTTGTGGAGAGGCTGGCACTGGTCTTTTCTCACAGGTAGTTGGAGACAGAGCAAGGAGGAATGGCCTCAAGCTGAGACTGGGTAGGTTTAGATTGGACATAAGGAAAATTAACGGAGAGAGTGGTGAGGCACTGAAATGAGCTGCCCAGGGAGGTGGTTGAGTCACCCACCCTGGATGTGTTTAAGGGTCGTTTGGATGTGGTGCTTAGGGATATGGTGTAAGATGACTCTTGTAGAGTAGGGTTATAGGTTGGACTTGGTGATCCTGAGGGTCTTTTCCAACCTGGATGTTTCTGTGATTCTCTGAGAGTTGTATCTGTACTGGTCCCTGTGAGCACTCTGTATGTGTATGTGCGATGCAGGACAGCCTGTGTCTTTGACCTTATCCTGGTTAAGAACTGGATCAAAAAGCACTGGAGGTTGGAGAAAACTTCAGCTGGGCTACAGATAGGTTAGACCTGAGTCCTGATAGTTTTCAGCCTCTGCAATGACAGTGATACAAAAAAATTGGTCTTGAAATGGGCTGAAATGAACAAAAGCTTTGGAGAATTTTATGGTTTTATTTATTTCTGAAGGATAGCTACACTTGTTTCAGAGATGTATCAATGATTCTCTTACAGCCATAGAGGTTAAAAACCAAAACATGTTCTTTGATCTTATAAGGAATTTGAACAAACACTTAAAGGCAGGCATGTAAAAGACATTTAGTGGAAGAGGGAAAACTGCATTTGACCACAAAATGCTGGTATACTTTCAGAAAACCAACTAAACTATTAAACAAAAAATAGCTTGTTATCTGTAGTTTTCTATAGTTCTTAGGACTGTAAGAAAGAGGAAGAACAGACTACCTTATATAAGTAAGATGCATCTGCAAAACGAAGGTGAAAAACTCACCTGTTTCTATCTATTTCTGAGACCCAAAGATTGTTTAGGAGAGGTTTATAAACTGAGTATGTTAAAGTATGACTAAAAAGTTGTGTGCTAAGTTCCTCTTCTGGAGCACCACAGGGAGGGCCTTCCAGGCCCAAGCAGCAGCCAGGATGTGGCAGAAAGGTGTGACAGAAACACGCTGTTGCTGTACACAGGGCGGAGAAGAGCACTGGTGGAGTCCTGTCCTTCCTGCAACACACAGTGAGTTAGGCGCCACTTTGCCAGGTGTGCACCTGAATTTCATCAACCAAAATGACATTCAGCAACAGTGCAATGGATGGAGGTGTGTGTGTGTGTGTGAACCTTTTGCAAAGGTTGGAGATGCAGAGTTTTCTCAAGGCTTCATATTATAAACAGGATTCTGCTGGGGAGGTCTTTGTTTTATCCTAGATCTGTAATGTAGATTGTGGCAAGCAAGTTCTAAAAGAACACACAAGCTCTATCCGTAAGATTTATCTGTAACACGTTATTGTTCAGATCACAGATAAAGGCATTAAGGTGCATAGATAGTGATGGGTAGAGAAGGTCCCACAGAGCACACCCACACAGCAGTGATTGCCCTGCCCTGTTGTGCTGTGAGACTTCAGCTAGCCAGTTCTCTTGCTATAGTGCACATGCATTCTGTGTTCACCTCATTTTTAACCATTTGATGTTGTAGAAGTTAAAAGCATTTAGAGGGCTTTTGCAACCAGGTTTGTAAAATTTCTCAAAACCAGTTTGACAAGAGGTGAATTTTATGAAGGCTGATTTGTCAGCATTTATTATATCATCTTTTATTTTTCATTATTTGGATCCTTTGTTGACTGCTGTGATAGCTTGCTTTAGAATGGTGCTTTAGAGTTTGTAATTAGCTACTTCTTGCCACTATGTGCTTGAAATTTTTGTTAAACTGCCTTTCTGTTTCGGGAAAACCCCTTAGGCATTTTTAAGGACTAATGAAACACTGTGGCTGGAACACCTGGATGGATGCAGGCTATCCAAACCTGCTGCACTGTGTGTGCCCAAATTTACTGCTGGCTCTTTTAGCACCCTTCTGGAGTGGAGGTTTTGCAATCCTTTGCATTGACATCTGACCTTTTTCCTGGTACAGAAAAAGCACGTGTATTAAATACTTTTGCATTTGCCACATTGACAATTTCTTGTAACAGTGTATGTTTCCATATAATAGCATGCCAATTTCAGAAGTATGTTTCCTTTTTATCCTAAGGTATTTTTAAAAAGCTGTGTTCGCTTTAGTCACACAGGTTGTAGATTTCCCCTTGTGTTTTTTGTGTGTTCTTCGGTTTATTGCCACATAAAATGCTTACTCTTCCACAGCGATTCTTATGTAAATTGAAAAACAAGAGAACAAGAGTACAGCTGTGCTCACAGAAGTGGTTTGTTTATAGATTATGCCGAGTGGCTCATACAGAAGACAAGGAAGTTGCAGCAGGACCATGTCCTCTTGCCCTGCACAGCAGCGACGCCTAAATGCTCCGAGTGCACCAAGCCCAGGTGTCAGGAGAAAGAGGCTGAAGACCTAGTCTGGGCAATCTGGAGTGGCAGGTACCTGCTTGTTGACATCTGTGGTGAGAAGAACTCCTCAGTTTGTCATCATCCAGAGCCCATGGGGCAAAGAAGCTGTCTGTCGCACTGTTTGCTGGAGAGCCAGACAGTTTGGCCAATGCAGGCACTTGAGCTCTTGAAGCTGTTGTGATATGACTAGGCATGCAGAGCCCACAGGATTAATCCCTAAGCTATAGCCTTATGAAACCTACTTCCATCAAATTTCCCTGATGGAAATGATCTTATGTATCATAACTTGTAGGCTTACCCCAAAATCATTATTTTGGTGGGATAATAACGTGACAACCACTTCCAAAAATGTGATGGGAACTTGGTCTCCTTGTTGCTGTCAGTCTGGAAACACATTGGTTGGGGAGATCAGAAGTTATTGTGGAGGAAGGACCCCTGTACTCTGACTTCGCCATGCTCATGCTGTGTAGGTCTGACTTCCTTAGGAGAACAGATCTTGTTGTTTACAGTGATGTGGTGGGAAGATTTCATTTACATGCTGACAAATTTAGATAACATGATACTGGAGAGGTTGTGATAATCGTCCGGGGGAATCTGTTCTCTCTTAGCTCTTAGGAGATGTGCCAATGTAACATTATTGTGAAGCCCTGTCTACAATATTATTTAGGACAGATAGGTCTGCATGAACTGTAAATAAGCTACTGGGGTGCTGGTTTACACGCAGTGGAACAGAGCTCAGCCTTGTCCAGTGGCATGAAGACTTATCCAGGATTTCTGGTGGATTTTCAGATCTTAGTCAAAGGAACACTGTTTTTATACTATGATTCTGATATATTTGATGTTTTCTTTCTAACATTAGGCATGTCTACAGCAGCTTGAGTGTCAGCTACTTGAGTGTGCTGCCCTGTAGATAACATGTAGAGCTTATTTCCACCAAAAATCATGGAGGGCACTCTGTCTGTGAAATTATGTTTAAATTAGGCAAATTTATGGAGGAAAAAAAATATCTCTGCAACTGTTACACTTGAAGACACAGGTACGAATGCCTGTCTCACTAAATCCTTATGCACATAAGGAAGCAGAAAGGACATAGGTAAAAAATCGTCACTTTAGGCGTTCCACTTAAGAAATAAGTGTCTGCTGTCAGGAAATCTCCCAAACAGGATACCGAGCTAGATGGATATCAGCCTGACCCAGCAGGGCACATTCTTAACTTCTATTTATTTATCTAAGAAGGATGAGGAGGGAACCATTAGTTCATTTTTACATTGGATACGCTTCTTTAATTTTGAACGGAGGATAACTTTACCACATTACCATAGAGGAGGATACTTTGTCAGGAAGATGAAGGAAGGTTGTGAATCAACATGCTACATTGCTCAAGAAGCCCAGAAGGCAAACAAACACTGTATCCTCTAGCTGTTGAACAGCACTGGCAAAGCTATTTTCCAAGCTTTGTAAGCTGAAAATTGTCATATTTGAGAATGATTAGAGCCATTTTGTCTTAGTTGTTAGAAAGACCAGTGTGAGAGCCTGACAATCACAGAGAAAGCTAATCTATGAGTTTGACAGCTTATGGTTGATTTGACACTTTACAGATGCATACTGTGTGGCAGCTGTAATGAATCAGGTTATTAGAGGGACTTTCTGCTCCCTAAAAGCTTACTTATTCCTGTCTTTCTCAAAACAGGGAGTGGGGAAGTGTAAAGCCTATCAATGAGATAGGGGAGAGGGCCTGAAGCCAGACAAACCAAAACATTTAGAGATTCTGCTAATGCTGTGAAGATGAAAGGAATCCCCAAATAAAAAGAAGCCACAGACATATTTAGCAAAGCCTCATTCCTGAAGAGCCAATTGGATGCAGGCAGGAAGGTCTCCATGCACGCCTCAGAAGTTGTTTTCCCTTATAAAGTAATAGCTTGTAATGTTACGAGCTAAGGGGTTACTTTATTCCCATTTTCCTATATCAATTGGGATAAGACTGCAGCTTCTGCACTCCTTTATCAAAAAAGTATGGCATCCATTAACTGCTGTGTGGCTTCTGAACTAGCATTCTTCAGGCCACCTGAAGCCCATTTTCTAGGGGTGATTGCCTTACAGCTCCTGGTGCTGTGGACGCCCAATCACATTTTGTGTCCACATCAAAATCTGCTCAAGTTACTAAAAACCAAAGAATGTATGGAACATACAAATAAGAGTTCTCACTGATACTCTTCTTGAGAGATGCCTGAAATCAATAGGGAAGTTCCTAATGTGCGTAGGAGCTTTGCTAGCATCACTATATAGAGATCAGGGAAAGGGGTGTGAAAGAAAGAGACAAAATTACTTTTTCTGTTTATTTTCCTTTCTCTGATCATACTCTGTACACCTTTCTGTGATGGAAACAGAGAAGTTCTCAGGGAAGGCCAAACAAACCCCATAGGTTTTGGCTAGAACCTCAGAGTGTACACACATGAGGAAAATTGTGCTGTGGTGGATTCTATCCAAATGAGTGGGATGAGTACTGAAAAATAGGCAGCAGAAAGTAGTGATGGAAGTGGCCTCCAGAGAGGAAGCTAACCTACTTTCAGGAATAGTNGGGGTGGGGGGAGGAGGGGGGAAGGCTAAGATAGCTATAAAGGAGGGTTCAGAAATGTAATCTCCAATTTTTAGGCTCGATTCCCAAAAGACTTGTTCTTTTCATTTCTTTTTAGGTTCTTATTCCTGACTCATGCCAAGCACATTTCCCCTTCCCACTACCTTTGTTGCTGAGACTACAGCTGTAAACTACCAATGGATTTTTTTTTCCATGTGTTTTTATCTATAGTAATATCTGTGTGCTGAAACCAGAACAGGTCACAGGCATGGAATCATTAAAAAGAAAATAAATACCTATATTCTGTAAAGTCACTCAAGCTGGACTGACCTAATTTCCTTGCATAGTTCACCTGTTTGTCTGCCTTCCTTCCTGCTGCCCTAGGACCTTCCATAACGTAACACCCTAGAGACAAGCTGGCTGCTTAGCACTGGATTTCCATTGTGTGCTGGAACATCTCTACATTTTCCCTGTGCTATTCCTGTGTATCCATCACTACTGCTCAGTCAACCTCTGGCTTTACTTCTCTTTTCTAGTCTACATAGTCCTGTCTCTGACAGCTATCCTTCATATGCAAGGTTCCTCCAAACAGCTGGTGTCTCCTCTTTATCAGCGTATCAACAGCTACCTGCCCTGAATGAGAATGTCAGATGTATCTTTCTCAAGAGCACCCTGAAAGCTAAGATTCTCACACCTTTGCTGATCTCATAATTTTCCTCAGCTATGAGTGTTGCTTGAAAGCAAAAAAAAATTATCTCAATTGCCCTTTGTCAGTGGGAGAAACGCAGAAAAAAGGATCTCTTTATATCGTTTATATCCCCTGTTTTAGCTTGTTTACCTTGGTGATTTTTTTTATTTTTTTCTTTGTTTTGGGTATTTTTGTTTATTTGTTGTTGTTACAGTTAGTTTATTGTTTGAGTTACATTATCTCCAAAATACCTCTTCTCTTTTTCCCTGGTTCAGGAAGAGAAATGAATACTTTTGCATGGCTCATGTTGCAACTCTTGTTAGCTTTTGTGTCTGACCCTCAAAGGTAGCTACGTTCCTTAAAAGTTGAATTCCTTTTGGTCTTCAGTCCACAATTCTGCCTATCTGCTCCCTCTGCTAGTGGCTTAATCCTTAAATCTCTACATCAGAAAAGCTCCCACTATGGTTTTATGGGAGATTTTCTTCCGTTAAGATTACTCAATTAGGCAGCAACACTCTGCGAGCAAACCTGTGATGCTCCTGCCATTGTAACAAGGTTCACGAAGCAAAGCTCTCACTTGGATTCTCACATCTTTCTTGACTTGTGTGCATAGATCAGTTCTGAATTTGTAATAGTTTGGTACTGGAGATTTGAGATGTTGGTTTCTGGTCTTTAGTACAAACTTTGTGAGAAAGGCATTTGACTCTGTCCCACATGACATCCTGGTCACCAAACTGGAAAAACATGGACTTGATGGGTGGAGCACTGCTGGATAAGGAATTGGCTGGATGGTTGCATGCAGAGAGTGGTGATCCATGGCACAATGTCCACCTGGAGACCAGTGACAAGTGGTGTCCCTCAGGGGTCAGTGCTGGGACCAGTGCTGTTTAACATCTTTGTCAGTGACATGGACAGAGGAATGGAGTGCACCCTCAGCAAGTTTGCAGATGACACCAAGCTGTGTAGCACAGCCAACTTGCTAGAGGGCAGGGATGCCATCCAGAGGGACCTGGACAGGCTGAAGAGGTGGGCCCAGGCCAACCTCATGACATTCAACAAGGCCAAGTGTAAGGTCCTGCACCTGGGTAGGCACAATCCCAAGCACAAATACAGACTGGGTGGTGAATGGCTGGAGAGCAGCCCTGAAGAAAAGGACNTGGCAGGGGGTCAGAACTAGATGATCCTTGAGGTCCCTTCCAACCTTACCGTTCTATGATTCTGTGAAAGTATTGTTGACTATGAAAGGGCTGCTTTGCTACAATCAGCCTGTCTAGAGAAAAGCTGGCTACAGCTGTAAAAATCCATTCCTGTGCTGAAAATAACTTGTACAGTGAGAACCCTTGCTTTATTTGCTAAAAATATGTTCAACGGAAAAGCTAGCTGGAGGTTATAAAATTCAGCAACTTTGTTATGAACAGTTTGAGATGTGAGTTTATGACAATCCAGATTTGTGACCATCCCTGGTGTAGCACTAGGGCGAAGATGGGTAGATCCTAGGATTTTGAAAATGACCTGACGAGAAGCAGAATGGATCCTAACCCATCTCAGTACAAAAAGATCACAGAAATCTTTTGACAGAATATTTTCACAATCTTTGAAACACTTTGCTGTGAAGCCTGAACAACAGCAGGTACTTCCTAAACTATCCTTGGGCCTGTGAGCAATATTTAGCAGATGAGCAAAATGCCAAGCTTTTAAAAAAGACCTTGTTGAAGAATTCCACAGCTCTTTAGCTTGCCAGAAATATTTTCATTGTTTTTGGTAAAAATCTTTAATGAAAGTGAAGTGCTTCTTTAAAAATCCCTGCTATAAATGACTGCTCTTCCAATTTCTCATTCTGCCTCCTGGATGTTACTACGGAGGCTTGGACCTTTCTTGTTTGAACACATGCTTGTTCTGCCAGAGGGTGTCTATTGTGGGCACATTGTCTCTCTGTATTTTAGCAATTCTTCTGATGTTTTAAAGTGTTTATCTTACACAGCTGAAAGTCTCCTCCTGTTTCATGAGCTCTGCACTGGAATGCAGTGGAAGAAACCCAGGGCCTCTGGCCACCCAGATTAGAGTTTTTTGTAATAAGGTCCCTATATGGTTTCGTTAGAGGCTTCAGCTCTATCTCTGTCTGTCTCTGCTCCTTGTTTGGGAGGCTAGTGGGAGGAGAAGAGCTGAAGGGGCTATATAACCCTAGAGCTTTCAGATACAGAGAGCACCATCCTAGAGCAGCTATCCCCAGCCAAGCGCTGTCAGGGTAAGTGGCACTGAACCAATATAATGATTTACAGATTGCTGGAGGACTTCAATTAAATAATGTCAAATGGAAGCTATTCAGGAGGATGTACTGCTGTGCTGTAGTTTGCTTAAGCAACATTACTTACTAGAATTAAATTGATAAAGCATTTTCAATATCTAAACTCAGTTGACTTTATTTTATAGCACTTCTGAAAGTTTTACCTGATGATTTTGCTGATTCCACTATCACTCAGCTATGCTGTAAAGACACAGTCTGTGTAATGCCACAGCTGGAATTACAGCTATATGCATGTTTTAACGAACCTGTGTGACCTGGAGTGTTGGTGTTCCTGAAGGAATATGTAATAGCATCTCTCAGCAGGTTTGCTTTGCTGCTGTTAACTCCGCTTAAGGTGACATAAGTGTTCCGGGGAATGTGACTGTAAAAAGAACTTTAAGTATACAAATTAGCAATGTCTAAGAGGGTACAATGAGGATGTGTGTTTATTCATCCTTATCTCTATGTATATGAAACCACATTTCTGTTAAATGCCAAACATTCCATTACAGAACAATATACAAACAGTATTTCTTGAGAGGCTTGAGTCCTCTTAATAGCTTCTGGAGATTGGTGTAGGTAATTGGTTACCTTTAAATGTAAATCAGGTAGAAAACAGAGATTAAATACTGTACTAATTGCTTTGGAGAAAAAAAAATCCTTTCTCCTACATAGTGAGTGACATTTATTGTCTTAAGATGTTGCTAATGCACACCGTGGCAGTCCTGGGCTGTAACTCACTGGTTGGCAGCAGGGCACTCTGCCTGAAATCCTTCTGCTTTGGTTTTTCAGCTTTTTGTGCTTTATTACTAAATATGGTTTTCATTTAGAGTCCACTAAGCTCAGAAATGTAGCCTTCCCTGCTCCCTTCTTTCCCCTCCTCCAAGTGATTTTTGGCATTGCATTAGCTGCACTGGTTTGAGTAAACCCCCTGACCTCGAACTCTGTTCCAAAAACAGATGGTTGAAAAGCCTGTTTCCTAATTAGGAAATGGTTTGTCCAAACCCCTCTGTTCATTCATGTTAGATAACAATTGCACTCCATTCAGCAAATGTTTGAATATAAAGAGCCTAGTTCCCTAGAGGTTTAATAAATGCAAAAATTGCAACCTACTTTCTTTTCCCAATAATAATAGTAAAATGTCTGGAGTGCCTCAAATTAGGATTTGCCTATTCTTGTCGCCTCTGAGAGCTATGCCCACGCAGCATGCAGGAGCAGGCTGCAGCAGCGTCTCATGGCTGCCTGACCGGGGAGAGACAGAAGATCTCAAATGAAGGATTTGGGAGAACTGTCCATGCTTGTTCCATCCATTGCAGAGGCTAAATGGATGGTGGGCTCCCTTGCTCATTTGCCATGGCTCTTGCTGAAGCCGTTCCTATTTTGTCCTGCACTTCCAGTATTCCAGTGGCAAAAGGTTTTGGAGGCTGCGTGCAGAGCCAGCTGGTCTGTGGATGGCAGCTGCCTCCTTTAGCTGTTAACACATTGCAATTTGTTGAACTCTGCGTGAAAGCCAAGGCTCAGAGCTAGCCAAACCATTCCCTACCACACTATAAATTGTGAGCTGATGGTTCTTGAGTCCTGGTATTCAGTGCTTCTTTCTGTAATTGACTTTAATACAAAGCCTTCAAAGTATTTTTATTACCCATATTATCTCCCTCTTGCCAGAGGAGTGTGATGGGTTAGGAACTTCCGCCCCCCCCCCACTATTGAGATTTACCAGACTGTCTCAGACAGCTTGGAAGATGAAGCTATATTTACAGCAAAGCAAAATTTACAAGCATATATATATATACAATATATTTACAAGTATTTACAATTATGTACAAATTAGAAATAACACAGAAATCCAAACTCCCTCCCAGACAAAGAAAACTGCCCAGAGAGGGTTCAAAGCTACCTNGTGTGGGGGGGCGGGTAACTCCCTAACCCACATCAAGAGATTAAAGCAGAGTGAAGAGGAAGCAAATAGGAGCAGCATTGCAGAACAGAGTGAGGCAAATTATTTACAGTTTGGCTTTTTATTCCTTTCAGCAAACCAATGAACATATAGACTTGAAAATTTTCTTTTTACAACCAATGACCTAATTTCTCTCATTAAAATATTCCGATTAGCCTCAAACCAGCACAAGGAGGAAAACAGTTTCTTTTTTACTGAGACAAGGAGCCAACATAAAGTACTCCACCACTCTACAAATGCAGTTCATTAGTTGCTTTAAAATGATAATAGAGTATATGCTATAGCCTGTTTCTAAAGCAGATATTATTGCTCATTATGTTTTCTGAGTGACTAGGAGTGGGCTGCAGAATGTGGTTTTTTACTTTTTCCCCCCTTTCCTTTCTAATTTGGAACATTTCTTCTCTTTTGAAAGGTAAAATGTAAACTTAATTGACTGTCTTCACCCAGTGGGTTAATATCTGTATCAGGAAAACCTCTGTGGTATATGTGTTTTTAACGTGGTTAGATTTTGAGAAGCCCAAGACTGAATGGGGAAGATGGAAGCGCTTTTACCTTTGACAGCTATCCACGTGTCAGGATTCTGTCAGGGTGATAGAAAAGCAGGGAGAGTTCTGCTGAAACCAGTGCAGAGAGGTCTTTGCTTTTGCAGCTGTCAGTCCAGCATTCTTTTGTCTCCCACCCACTCCCAGACATGAGTTTCTGTGACCAAATTTAGATAAACTTTTACTGTTCTGTCATCTGTCTGCCCCCCGCCACAGGACTGGGAGTCTCCTCTGGGATCCCCTGGATAATCTCTTGTGCATACAGCCCTGTGGCAGATGTGATTGAAACCTCTCACTTTCTAAAAGAAGCCTGTTTCCTTCTATGGCCCTAGAGGCTTTGTAATTGCCAAACTGGTGCCATACCTCTCTTTGCTGATGGTGGTTGTTTCCATACAGCCATCTCTGTCTTCAAGGGTGGCTCTGTTACCTAAGCATGTTTTTGGTTTTGTTTTTATTTAAATTATTTCATTCTGTTTTCAGAGAGTTGTTTTCTGTCTGGAGTGCATAAGGACACTGACATAGAAGAATGTGTGAGGAAGAGGACAGCACTGCCCTTGTTTGTGACAATGGGTCAGGGCTCTGCAAAGCTGGCTTTGCTGGGGATGATGCTCCGAGAGCGGTTTTCCCTTCCATTGTGGGTCGTCCCAGGCACCAGGTAATGAACTGCATTGGTTATTCCATTCTGGGCTTCTAGAAGGCTTTCCTGCTTTGTCCCCAGCTTTCCAGCCCAGGGCCACCTTCTCCTGTGTTTGGGGCTAGCCCAGCCTTGAGTCATTTGTGTATTTCCAGGCAAAATGCATCTCACCTGAGTCAAAGCAGGTGTCTTGCCTTGTGAGAGAAATCATTCTAAAATGTTTAACTTCCTTCTTTGCCCTCTCTTCCCTGCCCTTTAATTTTGGATCACCTAGAGAACTTGGTGAGTAAAGCTAGTTTAAAAAAAAAAAAAAAGGAAGAAAAAAGCCCAACATACAATTATCTGGAAATTTTGTCTTCCATAAAAGCTGATGATAGGTGATGTGTGGAAAACTGAAGGAGGAAGGAGAAGTTTTCAGTCAGCTTCTAGTTAAACTTACTGGGTTTATTAATTCAGCTGTATCACAGATGGGCACCTGTCCATGGTAGAGTTTCTTTAGCATCAGGGTTTACATCTGAATGTACAACGCATGTAACTTCATTCTAACAGTTTGAGAAGTAC